>JAJJMA010128834.1:0-25962 GCA_023529015.1 Papaver nudicaule | reverse complement strand
GATCTTGGATCCTATTCTGGCACGAAAAATACTTGTGGTAGAACGCGCTCATCATTTCGCTCCACGTACCAATGCTAGGCAAGATTGTTGTAGGCTCTTCCAGCGTGGGGCTCCGGGAACTTTGTGAGCCTCAGCACTTGGTGGTGTTGATGCTCCCCTCTTGGGGAGAGGGATCCTCTACACTTTGTGTGGGAACGATTTTCGGTGTTGGTGAACAGGTAGCGTCGTCTCCTCCTCTGGGCTTTGGAGTAGTCTATCCAAATCGTCTTTTAGCGACGTATCCGAGTTGTGCCTCTCTTCGTGTTGAGGCTCTCCTTGAGTAGGGATCATCTTATCATCCCAGACGTGGATCACAATGGTGTTCGTACTAGCAGCAGTTCTGGGAGTTTCTTTGGCTTGTGAACCTGGTGATGGTTTCGCGGTTAGAGTTTCGAGATGAGCCAAGACTTCAACTTGGGTCTTGATTTGTCTTTCTGGAAGATCGTCTCGACACTTGAATAGTTCCTCCAAGGTTAGTGTCCTTGGCACTTCCTCTTCCTTTAGGGTGGTAGCATTGATCCTGATCGAAGAGGAGGGGTTACTACGAGGCGTGCTAACTGGATCTGGATCTGCAGGAGTTGTTGGGACAGCAGGAGTCGCTGGAACAACATGGTTTACCGAGGCAACGCCAGGAGAGTTGGAGTAGGCGTGACGATGGGTGTGACAGGGGTTGCCGAGATAGTAGGTGTTACAGGGGAAGCATCGTGGGTGGTCTGGATGCTAGGCACGACGCTGAATGTGGGTTGATTGGAAGGTGTTGCGCTGGAAGTTGGAGCGGCTTCAATTGAAGAGTTGGGATTTATTTATTGCATGACCCTGACCTGAGTTCAACCATTTTTGAGAGAGTTTTCTGAGACCGAGAGATTGATCTCCCACTGTGGTCGCCAAATGTTTTTACCTGAAAAACATATGTACCGTCTCTGGGTACTTTTGTAGTGCTCGAGATCAAAATCGAACAAGACGAGCCAAAACCAAGTCAATGGCCGTTCACGTCTTGCTTCGGTCACAGAGAGGATGAGGTTGGTCTAGGGAAGGAAACAGTGGAAGAAACTTGAGATCAGGTTGAGGATATGTTTCTGGGTGTGAGAGTTCAAGATCTCCGTCGTGAGGGTGACTGGAAATCTCCAAGGCTAGAGGTGTATTGAGTTACTCAGGTGTTTTTGCTCTGAGGTTCTGGAAAAAGATGTTCTGCCTTGGAAGATAGAGGAAGCCTTTATTTATAGTATTGAACTCACCCTGATCTCTCGATAGAGAAGGTGGGAGTCGTGCAAGAGTGGAGGAGTGGAGAACATGAGTTGGTTTCTGTAACTGCTTGAGTTGTGTAGAACATGTCCACTCGCGCCATCCTCGTATAACTGCCCATCATCTCCATTAGTTTCTTCCTAACTGTCGCAGACCGCCAGACCAATACCCCTAAAGTTATCCCCCCGTGTGATGTTTTGATATCTCGTATAGTATGCAGATGTTGCGTAGTTGTGTTGAGCTAAGCGTTGCGTGGCTATGGCCATGATTTGGCCAAAGTAGGTGTGGCGCTGTGGCCTAGTGGCCACGACCTTGGTGGCGTCGTGGGTTTTGGCGTTATGGATGCCAAGGATGCTGGTGTGGCCAGGAGATGCGTGGCACCATGGGCATGGCGCCATGGCCGTGTTGCCAAGGCCAGAAGATGTGTGGCGCCATGGGCATGGCCCATGGCTGTGCTGCCACGGCCTTGGACATTGGCCAAGGCCAGAAGATGTCGTGCCATGGGCATGGCGCCATGGCTGTGCTGCCATTGGCCAAGGCCAGAAGATGTGTGGCGCCATGGGTATGGCGCCATGGCTATGCTATCGCGGCCTTGTCCATTGGCCAAGGCCAGAAGATGTGTGTCGCCATGGCTGTGCTGCCACGGCCTTGGCCATTGACCAAGGCCAAAAGATGTGTGGCGCCATAGGTATGGCGCCATGGCTATGCTGTCGCGACCTTGGCTTTGGCCAAGGCCAATCTCTTGTGGTACCTTTAGGCCACGCTACTGTGACTATAGCATATTTGTGCACTTGGGCTATGGCGTATTTTAGGTCTTGGCATGCTTATCCATGGTTCGTTAGGCCATTCTGTGTTTAGATTGTGGTCTGCCTAAATGTGTTTAGGTTGTTGTATATTTCTTAAGACTCTGTTAATTTTCTCCACCCGGGAGGCTACAAGAGGGAACTCGTAGAGCTATAGAGATCTGCCTGAGTTGGCAATCGCCTCTTGGGAAGGCATAATTAAAGAAGGATATTTTACGCTTTTATCCCTTCTCCATTTTTCACCATCTACAGAGGTCCAACTCAATCTTCTTCTAACCCGTTAGTCGAAACCTTAAGGTTGTGAGAAGACTCGCATTGATCAAGAAGGATGGCTATGGCTCAAACAAATTTGGCCATGCTTTGGAGTCCATACACAAGTATACGAACCAAAAGAAATTTGTGGACATGAGTTCCATGGGCCTTATTGTGAAAGCTTGCAAGAAACTAAACACAATAGGCAAGAACGTCAACGCATGAATGCGTACAAGAACGCGTATGTTGTTGATAGGTTCTTTCCATGGAAAATTGTGTCCCCAGTGGCGGTACAGTGTTTTTCAAGCAAAAACATTTGGCGACCACAATGGGAGATCAATCTCTCGGTCCCAGAAGATTTTCTCAAAAATGGTTGAACTCAGGTCAGGATCAACACCAAAAATCCCAACTCTTCAACTGACTGTGCTGCAATTTCCGGTGCAACACATACCAATCCATCCACATCCGGTGTTGCGCCCAACGTTCAGGCTACTCAGGACGCTTCCCCTGCAACACCTACTGTTCCAGCAATTACCGTCGTCCCGGTGACTCTCGCTGCTCCAGCCAACACCTATAGCAAAAACCCTTCTTTCACAATTAGGATTAATGCTACCGTTGAAAAGGGGAAAGGAGTATCAAAGACGTTGACCATTGATGAGTTGTCCGAACACCAAGACGACCTTGTAGAAAGCCAGGTCAAGATGTACGACACCCAACTAGGAATCCTGTCTTGTCTCAAAACCCTCACTGCAAAGCTGTCGAATTCACCAACCAAAGAAACCCCAAGACTACTGCAGGCACTCACTCCGATGTGATCCACATCCGTGATGTTGAAAGGCCTTCTGCTCAAATGGAGTCTCACCAAAGGGAAAGACAACAACCCCGCTACGTCACGACAGATGATTTGGATAGGCTACTGCGAAACCGAGAAAGAGAGACGACACTACCTGTCCACCAACACCGACCGCCATATCCATACGAAGTGCAGAGGATCTCACTCCCCAAAGGATATGTTTATCCTATGTTCTCCTTGTATGACAGAACTGGGAACGCCCGTGAGCATGTCTCACGATTTTTGGAGTCGTTAGGAGAACATGAATACAATCATGTATTGAGGCTCAAGGAGTTTTCAAAGTCCCTCATTGGGAGAGCCTACATCTGGTACAATAACCTCGCCCCAAGCAGCATCGGTACATGGAGTGAAATGGTGAACGCGTTCTACCGCAAGTACTTCTTCGTGTCTGAGCAGGTAACCCTATCAGACCTAGGCAGAATGTTTCAGAGACCCAGCTGTTTTAGGTGTAAAACAATAAAGAGAATATGAGGGGTAAAGTGTGAAGTGTGATGATGTAATAAGAAGTTGTAATGGTATTCGAGAGGTCAAGATCGAACAAGACTCGCCTAAACCAAGAAATGGCCGTTCGAGTATTGCTTCAGCTACAAGAAGAGGATATAGGGTTGGTTTAGGGAGGGAAGCAGAGAAAGATGAGATCAGAGAATTGTTATAATTTATGTGATGTTGATGATTAAATTGCTAAGAAAGAATGGATATTCAGTTCTCACTAGATATTGAATGCTGAATGAGAAGAGTTAATCAATTATCGATAAGACAGATTGATTATACTTGCACTGAATTAAACTGTTGAACTTGTCTGTTCGTGTTGTTTTTCCAAACTGGTCGAGTGACCTATTTATAGCAATAAAATTCCAACTGATCTCGTAAGAAGTGGAAGAAGCGGAAGAGTGAGAGTGAGGAGTGAGTGGGGTCAGTTGTTAAGAGTCTTGCGCCTAATAATAGGGAAGACTAACAACCCACTACCTTATCCCATCTTTCCAGCAACGTTCACACGACTTAGTGTCTTTCCCGTTGAGTGATTGAGCCGTTGCAATCACACGTGTTGTAGACCGCCAAACCAAAACCCTAAAGAATATCCCCCCAGGTAACTTATCTTGATTCTCGTAAGATTTGTTAAATATTTGTTATGTCAAAGATGACTAGGTGCAAGTCGTACCAATTACTGGTAAACTCAGGACTTTGCTTAAAGATAGAGATTAAGCGATAAGCTTGTATATCTCTTTGAGATTTGGTCTAAGGATTGAGCCGGGCAATCGCCATTTAAACCAATGAGATAAGTCTAAGGATAGAGCCATGCAACCTCCATTTAGACTGATAAGATAAGATAAGTCTAAGGATTGAGCTATGCAATCTCCGTTTAGACTGAGAGGATTTCGGCAACTCTCTGTGGCAATAGTCAAGTAAATACGACTTTCGATTTGCCATAAATATGAGAAATTGACTTGTGGCATGTAATGAACCAATTCTCTAAGTAATGAAGACATATAAATGTCCAAAATAATATAAGTCATAGCCATGAGCCATGATTAAGAATTATAGCACTGATTTATAGAAGCAAGTCCATAATCAGGAAAACAGACGAATGATGCTATCACAGCGTAGCCATCATCAAGAATGCATAAGCATTGCCAATCCAAGACCTAAAGATAGGCCACAATAATCATAATAAGCTATGTTGCATAGCATAATAATCCTATTAGGAAGTTAAGCATAGGATGTAAAAGGATAAGCCACAACATTACGTTATTTTCAGATTTCTAGACAGCTTGCGCGTCGTCCATTCATAAAATCACCCAGGCCAGCCTATATTCGATAAAATCCCGAAATTTTAATATGTTATAGGGAACTAACAGAGGAAAACTTTCGTGAAGGAAGCGCCCCCTAATTGTTCACGGATTGGGCTGTAAAAATCATCCTTCAAGGAAATTCGTAATCTGCCAGATTTCCGAATTTGATTAGGAAACTAAAGTATTATGGACTCAATAAAATCCATAATCCTCTAGGACTTGGATCCGTGGGACCCATAAATAGAGGGTAGGCTAGGTAAAGATATACTCTAGCTCTAAAAGAGCAAAGATAGCCGTGAGGGAGAGTATGGTCGTGGACCTCCATGAATACAAACGAGAGAAAGCCATAAGGCCTCCATAAACTAGGCGAGGGAAAGCCATAAGGCACCCATAAATTAGGCGAGGGACAGCCATAAGGCCCCCACAAATTAGGCTAAGCATGGCCATAAGGCCTCCAAATATTTGGCCAAGGCACGGCCTTAGGCCTCCACAAGTTTGGCCAAGTCATGGCCGTGAGCCTCCAAGCATTAAGGGAAGGGGATGGCGTGAGCATCCAAGGAGTAGGCAAGGGAATTGCCGTGGGCCTCCAAGAGCTAGGCAAGGGGGATACGTGGGCATCCAATAGTCAGGCCAAGGAGTGACCGTGGGCACCCAAAATCAGGACAAGCTAATAAAACGTGGATATCCAAGGCTAGGGCAAGCTAAAGGCATGGATATCCAAAGGCTAAGGCAGGGATTGGCCGTGGGCCTCCAAGGACCAAGGCAAGGAGAATGTCGTGGGCATCCAAAGATTATGCTAGGATTGTCGTGGGCATAAGGATTAGGCTAGGGATTGCGTGGACACCTAAAATCGGGCCAAGGTGTGGTCGTGAGCGTCCAAAAGCTAGTGCAAGGAGTTGGTCGTGGACCTCCAAGGGTTAGGCGAGCTAAAAGATGTGGATACCCAAAGTTAGGCCAAGGGAGTGGCGTGGACATCCAAAGCTAGGCCAAGGAGATGGTCGTGGATACCCAAAGCTAGGCCAAGGTAATGGCGTGGGCATCCAAAGCTTGTGGCGTGAATTGCCTAAGGTTTGGCTCGAGCATGAGCTAGGCTAACGCGCATGCATAGGTATTTTTACGTATAGGCTAGGGATATGGACCATGCTACTAGGCTAGGGTCGTGAGATATCAAAATATGGCTAATGGAAACCAAAATATCTTATCCTTATTGTAAAAATAAATTCATACCTTATCTCGAGCTATTCCAGGATGCCAGAAATTGATGCGAAATTACTCATGTGACCTCCTCGCCAAAAACCACCATCAACACCAGCGAACACCCGAACGACTATGTGAAGAGATTCAGGATCCAAGCTCTCGACTGTCATGATCCGAATGTCACAGAACTACAATTGGTGGAGCTCTGCATCAATTGAATGATTCCAGTCTATCGAGCCCTCTTTCAAAACCTTCGTTTCTAAACATTCTCTGAACTCCACGAAGCTGCAAAGAGGTCTGTCACGACTGCACCTGCGTTACTAGAAAGACCTAAGCCCCTGAGGAGTGAAGAAGCTCGTAATACCCGTGGCGACATGAGGCTAATCAACAAGCAGTATAACAACAACTTGCCGTCGATGAGTGCTGTCAACAAAGGAGGGAAGAGGAAAAGCTCTACCACGGAGGTGACGCACTCAAAGTGTACAAACTCAGCTCCAGGGACCCCGAATAAGAATGTGATTTAAGGCGGGATACAACAACCGGAGATGCGGAGGCAAAAGGCCAGACCGGAAATACCAGACTACCCGTTCCCCATGGAAGAATTACTAGAGCTGTTAGATACCTGGATCCAAGACGGGGCAATCGAGCTCCCTCCAGTACGACAGCCTCCAACAGCTGAAGAGGTAGCAAGTCCAAGGTATTGCCGCTACCACCGAGTCACTACCCACTCCATTAGAGATTGTTTTAGCCTCAAACGAATTTTCCAAGCTAAAGTAGAATCTGGGGAACGAAGGTATGTACCAAGACCCTTTACCAAGCTAAGGGGAGACGATTTTTGATAATAAGCTACCTCGTAGACTACAATGTTGAACTCCGCTGGATTAAATGTTGTACCTTTAATTCTTAGTCTTACAACCACTAGGAAGGGGTACCCTAATGTTTTCTCTAAAGGCGATGGTTGACCGAAACTCTCTGAGAAAGTAGGAAGATTAAACCTTCAATTCCTATTTGACCGTAACTGGCAAAACATATCTACAATTTCACTTGTGAAAATTGTACCCAAGAATTTATTCTAAATCCTTGCTTGGGAAGGTAGTCGCGTTGTTCCTTATGGAATGACACATAATGGGGGAGAGTTCTTTTGAACTTGTGCTTCATGGTAATATCTTTTTGGGGAGTACGGCTGTGGAATCTACGAGAGAATTGCATTTTTTTATCTCTCGTTTCAGGTATGTTTACCTTTGTCTACATTGATTATTGCGATTTTATGAGGATTCCTATATTTCTTTTCTTTGTCTATTTTTATGACAACAAGGGGGAGAAATCTTGTAGTAAGGGGGAGTAAAATCTTTCTATCTAGTACGACAAGTGTCTACGACATTGTCGTAGGAGGAGTAAAATCGATGTGCTTGTCATATCAAAGCAAAAGTTTGTGTATTAAGTAAGGGGGAGAACATATCAAATTGTGTAGTATCTTGAAGCATCAAAGCAATATGCTTACAAGTTTTACATACTACTCAATTGCATAACAAACTCTTGTTGGACTATGTCCTTCTAGAAACCAAGATGTGTGGTGACTTTGAGTTTGTTATCTCTACCTTGAATCTTCACTTGCAGGAACACTCATATTTGAAGACGCTAAAGATTACAAGAAGATCAAGTACATTATGGTTAGGGCTAAAAGATTTTACTTTTTGAATCCATATGTAAGATTGGTTTTTTGTCACTAAAATTGACAAAGGGGGAGATTGTTAGAGCATTGCTCGGTTGAACCCACTGATATTGCTATCTCAAGTCAGTTTTCAAGTTTATGAGACAAAAACACATGATAAGTTTACTCTACAACCTCGGACTAGGATAGTTTTAGGTAATCGAGACGAAGACTGATGAAGAAGAAGACCGAAGCTTACTACTTGATAAATCATATCGTCCTCGCTAAAGGTTAGAAAGGTTTTTCCTTTCCGTATCGTATTTACCATTTCTATCATACCAATAGTCTATGATGTTGTTTATATGATCCGAAGGTATTCTAGGATTTCCGCCTTTGCATTTGTCACATTCGTGATAATATGTATAGGTAGAGTATGTTGGATTGTCTCTTGAAATTGACCATAACGGTGAACGCGTACATGAACGCCTACATGTGATTGTATGGCATTTCAGAGAACAAGCAAAAGTCTGTATGAACGCGTACATACAAGTTCCTGAATTCTCCTGAACTCTCTTTGACTGCTCTATGAACGCGTACATATAAGCCATGAGAAAACTTCTAAACTTTCATATCATTGAAGTTTTCGGTCTAGGCATGAGTAGTTCTCGGACTCGTCATTACTTTTCCCATGGAATTCAACAACTTAATCCAAGCGATGTTCAAACAAGTATTTGGACCAGAAGTCGCAAAGCGATGTCCAAACATATATTGGACCAGAAGTCGCGAACCTTCAAACAAGGTTGAGTCTTCTTTAACTTTTGGCCTTGTCCAAAGTTCATAGAAGATTGAGAACGGGTAATCAAGCTATGGACTTTCTTAGTTCTGGAATTTACTTGAGCCCTACTCAAGGTTGCTTAAACTTTAAGCAAAGCCTCCCTTGGTGATCACTATAAATAAATGACCTTCTGCAAGATACAATCTCAATCATCTACACATCTGTGTATCCTTGCATAAAGGTTGGTCGTCATCTCGAAGTCCTTTTGGACTACGACTATTGAAAGACTTCACTTGAGGATCGTGAAGCACAGGTCGGAAGTAAAATTTCATCCTGTATCTTGGGTCGATTGAATATTTTCAATCTTATCACGACCAAGATTTGATAGAAACTTCGTAAGGTAGATCTTGTATCGTAAACCCTAGAAGTTCCCAACGCAAATTCACGAACTAGGTTTCATACTAAGTTCGTCACGCGTTTGGAGGTAAAGTTTTTTAGGCTAGATCAATAAGCCCTATTCAACATATCGATTTCCATTAACCTTGACTTTAAGTCTAAAGGAAATCACAATCGTATTCTTGTTTGATTACTTGGATACTTTTAGGCGTCCTGTTAGAGGCAGGGTAACGCTAGTCTTCACGAAGGGAAGTGGATCAAATCCTAGGCCTGTAAAGGACGTCAGCTAGGGGAATCAAGTACGTAGGTTTCTGCGGGAGCCAAGAGACGTAGGAGCACATTGGTAGCTGAGTTGCTTGTAGGGCGAATTCAGTCTCGATACAGTCCAGTCCGAAGTCTTAGAGTAGGCTAGCGTTTGTATACCGTTCATACTAAGGGTGTTCACATCTGGACGAGGTCCCGGGGTTTTTCTGCTAGGTTTACAGTTTCCTCGTTAACAAAACTCTGGTGTCTTGCATTACTTTTCCCTTCCGCATTATATTGTCTCTGATCTATATAATTGAAGTAATTGCAAGTTTGTTGATTCATAACCTTTGAGTGAATCCATCTCTATTGAGATCTACAAGAACTACGTTCTTGTTAGGGTTCGGTTCTCTGAACTATACTCAGTTTGTTGTTTGAATATTGATTTGTGAGATCGTTCAAACAACTATAATCAACTAGGTTCACGAAAACTAAAAGTTGTTGGTGTATCTCGGTATCCCCGCTTTTTGAAGGGGAGAGCGCGATCTCATACATGGAGAGGTTTCGTAAGGAAGCAAAGGCAATCCTACCTAATGAGGGTCCACTCAACACCACACTGGCTCTGGATGTGCTCCCAGTTCAGCAATTCCTCATGTAGCACAACCCTAGGGGAACCAACACTAGAATTATTGTTTTGTTGTATTTACATTCCTCCAAAGCAGCACATCATCGCGCGCAGTAGATAGTATTTCCATTTTAGCAGATTAATTAAGAAAAGTCTTTTATTTCGAAAAGAAAATCTCTCTCAGAAAACACCATCTTATCCAGTCAATAGAAAATACCTACAACCCATCCTCGTCTGAAAAAATAAAACAAATAAACCTACTACTCAAGAAAATCAGTCAAAACACAACTAGATCCACCCTTGCAGGACGCCCTTAATCGCTCCAGCTCCTCCTCCTCTCTATGTAACTCAACCCTTAGCTCCGCTACCCTCTTCTCCTTCTCTCGAAGAACCTCCTGAGATCCCTGAGCTTTGGCCTTCTCAAACCTAGCACGCAACCAAGCCACATTGAAACATTTAGATTCAACCATAACTATCGAACCTTCCCAATCTTGGACATCAGACGGATCAACAGAGTCAATGGACTGGGTCATCATCTCTGCCACCCTCGACAGCAGAGCACCAACTATCGACTCAGAAAGTATCTGGTTCTCTCTATCATGAGCAATATGGCCGAATTTCCTCCAAATATGGTCGTATAATGTTTGGTACTCATTCGACACCGGGAAGTTACCCACCAAAGCATAGCCGGGTCGAACTCGATGAGTGGAGGAAGGAAAGGCGACTCCGACATTGGGATAGGAAGGCTCTAGACTCATATCACCACCTGCTGCTTGCTCTATCGAACGAATGGTTGCTTATACATCGTCAGAGACGACCCCATCAACAGCTGCAGAAAGAGTAGCATCTACTTTGACGTTCAAGTCGCCTTCACCCTCTAGCGCTTCGAAATTCTCAGCGATAGTAACACCAGCATGATTCTCATGCTCCTTCTCTTGTGAACACAAAACCAAGGATTGTTAGTTGATCGCTTACTAGCAACGTGAATACAAGTCCAAAGGTAAAGGCTGCTGAAAAATCTGGATGTCGTGACTAAAAGAAAGACAGTTGCTGCGGAGAGCTCATGAGGAATTTTGGGGAATGTGCAAGGAAGGGACTGTCAGAAATACGACGAGAGGCTTTTGAAATTTTGCTAGTCAACAAAAACAACGAGAGGCAGTCAAGCGAATGAAACTCACCTGGACAAGTTCGAGGTCCGTGGCCTCACTAGGAGAAGAATGACGGGTATCTCCACCAATCTACTCATCCACCTCAGTCTCGGCACTCACATCAACAGCTGGGGGATCCACGACGTCATCACGCTTTGACACGGAGTCCTACAAGATGTACAGAAAATTCAAGCATCCGCAAAAACGAATATGTAAAGCGAGGGACCTCACCAAAGCACGAAAAACTCTCCTGGGATGGAAAAGTACATGGATCTATCATAGGGGAAGGATCAACAACACGATCTTCAGGTAACTCCATCCTGCTGCTCTTCGCTCTCTTCTTGGGTTGGAAGGTTGAAGGAGGTTCCATCTATTATCAAGAAAGAGAATCTCGGTTAACGAAGACAGAGCAAACAAAGGTATATAAAGGTTGGACAAAGAGTTTACCTGGGGTGTTACGGTGAAAATGGGCATGTCCGTTGTGTTCACCTCCTTCACGAAGTTACCCAGAGATAACAAGGTATAATCCCAGAACTTGTTGAATTCGGGAGTGACTCTCGTCTGCCTGTCAACAACCAAGAATGTAACCTTCCTCTCAGGATCCCGAGTAGGATCCAAGTATTCGAGCAAATCAACCTCAGAAGGAGGACGGGAACGATCCAAAGGCACATCTTGATCAAAACCCGTGAACATGGCTGCTCTATCAATGTTATACGCCTGCCTGACCAACTTGCCTTGATAAAAGCCAGGGATGAAACCTGAGACGCCGCTACACATGAACACCTGCTGTCCTTCATCATCAATATTAGTCACACCGCGAGATCTAGAACGCAAAGTAGCTTCCACAGTCTCTGCAACAGTCTGGAGTTGAAAAACTCTATCATCAGGAACATAACACCATGGACAGAAACGGATGCTCTCTTCCTTGTCCAAAAGATCTAATAGCTTCACCGATTCCTTAGGCTTCTTCTCACTCCACCACATGATCCTGACGTATTCTAATGAGTCTGAAGGAAGACCACCCAACGGAGCGTAGTCCACGTAATGTTCCCATAGAAAAGCTTGAAGAAAAGGAAGGTTGATAAATGACGAAATGCGTCTCGTAGAAGAACTGGACATGTTCCTGGCTAAAGCACTCAAATGAGCATACTGGGACCCCAAGGAACAGACTACCAATTGGCAAACACATACCATGAGCTAGCAGGACAGCATACGGGACGACATCAGGCTTCAACGTCCCAACAAGATCATCCTCAAATATATCCCTCGACAACCAGAGTGTGAGGAATGCTGTTATGCGATTGGTGTTGCTGAGGGCATCACTCCTACCTCCAGACGAATACCAGTAGTGGATCCACCTAATATAATTCTCATCAGCAGAGGCACTATATAAGTGAAGATCTTTGATCTTCGTATTCAATTCATCGACTATGGCATCACGAGGACGTCCTGGATGGTTGCTTGGAAGCTTCCCCGGTATTGGAAGGTGATACAGAGCTGATACCTCCTCCAAAGAAATGGTGAATTCTCCAAAGCCCATGACAGAAGTGTTTGTAGACTTACACCAGCGAGAAGCAAAGGTGACAACCCCGTTGACGTCCACATACATCTTCAATTTACCCCACGCTCTCACTGCGTGTACGATTCCAACTTCTTCTAGGATCCCGTACACCTTATTATTATTCAACATGGATTTCAACCAAGGAATCCACTGAGCTAGGAACCCCAAAATCGATCGATGAAGCCCCATACGTGTCTCGTTGCAAAGAAAACCTGATGATTTCACCCGGAACAACAACTGACGAGGGAGACCTGGTCTTACTGTTATACTTTGGAGCAAAAAGAGCCTCTGGATCGACTCGACTCACAAGTGGGTGGTTCTTCTACCAATCTCTGCATACGCATCGAAGATCCTATCCTCAGCGCTAGGTGTTCCAACAATGGGAGGTACAAGAGTAACATCATCACCTCGCTGTCTCTGCAACACGCAAACGATTTCAAGTAAGTTTCTACGCTTACTCATGCACATGATAATAACCACTTTCCCGATAACATAAATAGTTATGTATACGCACGTACTATAGCATATGTGCAAAACAATATGTATACGACACTACAAAGGAATGGCCTTGGCCATAAGCCAAGGCCGTGGTCATAAATAATGGCGCCATACCCATGGCGCCACGAATAGTTGGCCTTGGCCCTTGGCCAAGGCCGTAGCGCCATGAACATGGCGCCACCAACTCGTCTTAGCCCTATATATGGGCGTCTTTATAAATACATACATATATATATATATAAACACGATGAATATGGAAAACCCTAGGTTACCTTGTTGCTCTTTATTGTTGCTCCACTCGACGACATGATGAACAAGGATTAACAAGCACAATTAAAGAGAATAAATCAAAAAGAAAGAGAAAAAAATAATGCTCTGGCAAAACCTTTTCTCTTTTCTCTTCTCTGTTGCAAGTTTAACCTAGGAATGTGTATATATATACATAACTATTAAGAGTCCTAATACTAGTAGAACTCCTAAAAGAGGAAGAAAAACAGAAGGCCCAAGGCCCAAAAAAGATCACGCCAGCCCTAGGGCTGGCATTGCAAAAATTGTGGCGCCACAAGGCGCCGCATATATATATATATAATGGACACGGATTTCGAGGCGTGGCCACCATGGCGCCACGGCCACAACCGTGCCCCGGACCCATGGCCATGGCCCTCTGCCGTCTCTCTCACCTGTAAAAAAAACTTTTTTACACACAATCTTGCCATCAATTTTAATTCAAGGCCATTAGCACTAAGATTTGATCTTTTGTAAATCTCTGCTAAAAAAAAAAAAAAAAAAGGATTGGAGCTCAGCTTGTTGCCAGGCTTCCATCCAAATCTTGTAATCCTGTTGATTTTGATTCTGATTCTGATTCAGATTAATAATATATGAAACCCTTTTCAGGAAAAAAAAAAAAAAAAAGGCCATTGGAATTGCTATCACCATCCAAATGCTTAGTATGAAACATTACCGTTCCACACTAACCAGGGGACTTAATGTAGATGGTGAAAAATGGAAGAGGGATAAAAATGTAAAACGACTCTCTAATTATGCCTTGCCAAGAGGCAATTGCCTATTCAGTCACATCTCTATAGCTCAGATTACAACCTGTTCTGCAAGCTGAATACACTCTCTATGAGTTCTCTCTTATAACTCCGGTGGAAAGAATAATATCATAGTGCAATGCTAAATAACCCCCAACTCATAAAACCACCAATTTACTTCATGTCGACATCGCCTCGAATTCCTCGACATCAGAACTAAATTGCTCACTGGTACCATGGTGGAGAGTTAACAGAGACGCATCCTCATGGATTTCCTCTTAAAATACGACTTGATACCTGAGTCTCAATGAAAACCTCAGAAACATCGCGGCTTTAGGCATGTCCAGAGCTCTCTGAGAAGTATACAACAGCCTAAACACACTTAGGAAGGCCACAACCTAAACACAGAATGGCCTAATATACCATGGATAAGCATGCCATGACCTAAAATACGCCATAGCCCAAGTGCACAAACATGCCATAGTACACTGGTAGGTAAACTCAGAATTTTCGACCATGAGCACAATGTGACAAAAAGAGACAACATTACATTCAATGCTAAAAGGAATGATGTAGGATCTTCTGAAAAGATAAAACATAATCCCAGCAATGAATGTGATGATGTCTTGGACGAAAAATCTAAGGAAGAACTGAACTCTACTATGTCTCTTATTACTAGACAATTTCGTGATATTCTAAAGCGACGAAACAAGAGGTTCGTAAAAAGTGTTCCCACCTCTCATCGACCTCATGATCGTGTTACTCCAAAAAGTTAACAACCAAAAGAGGACAATGATGACCAACCCCAATGCTTTACTTGTAAAGGATTCAGTCATTTTTCGAAAGAATGTCCAAATACCAGAAAATACACTGGTACTCGTGCCCTGGCAGTAACACTTGACGAGTCTTCTGACGCGTATGAGACTGATGATGAGGAGGTTTCGAACCTGGCATTCACTGTCGTTGTCTCTAGCAATAGTGTACCTAATTCTGCAGATTCTTCAACCTGCACAAGTACTCAAGAGGATACTCATATGATTGAGATTTCTTAAAATATAAAATTTTCGAAAATGTTTATGAAAAATTTCTTAAAATATAAAAAATTTGTTTGTAATGAATTTAGTTTTGTAAAAGGAAAGAAAATATTCTTCATTAAAAACGTGTTTCGAAAAAAATATATTGTCTTAAGTTCGAAAAATATTTGCTTATTAATTTCGAAAATCCTTTTGAGATATTCCTGGAAATATTTATGTATCCCTGATACAATAAGTAGAGATGGTGTATGAGATTCTTAAATCAAGACTACCATGAATCCGGAATTGGTATCTTCTACCTCTAATGCTCTTAACGCTATATCGGTCTCCAATGGTTTTACTGATCTATCTCTTGATGATAAGAAACCTATTGGTCGAAACAAGATAACAAGATACATTCTGCTAAGAAGGAGAAAGTGGAACAGAGAAACAATATGTTTGTAGAACAATTTGTTACTGCATGGGAGCAAATCAAACTTGATATGTGTTCTCGCTAATTGTTTCACTAAAACTGTTCAGATGCAAGAAACAATTATGAATCAACAAGTCTATCTTCTTGGGGAATTGTTCAAGGCTAAAACTGAAGGGCAGAATCCTGTGTCAAATCCTGAATGAACTTTTCAAAATGTAGCAAAATAGATCTATTTTCATTTCGGAATTATGATGCAATAAAATAAAATAAGTATTACTCCCTCCGTCCCTCTAAAAAAGGCGGAGAAGAAAAAAAACCTAGTCCCTCTAAATAGGCGGATAACTATTTTCTAGGTGATTGTTTCCATGTATGCCCCTATTAAACTCTATAATTATTATCCTAATCACACCAACGGTTTTTCTTTTTTCAATAGTTTTAAAACTAATTATTCTTCTTTCCATAATGACACTCATATAATATACGCACGCACACAAAATCAGGAAGAAACATGAGTCATTAATGAATCAAATTTTGTCGTTTTTAGTGGCTTGAATTTAGGATGAGAGAATATAGGCTACGAGATAATTAGTTGCCTTAAAACTTGAGAAGCGCAATTCCGGAAAAAAGTGGACATTTATGAATTCTAAAACTTTTTCTTATTCTACGAGATTCTTGTTTCTCCGCCTTTTTTAGAGGGACGGAGGGAGTAGTATTTTATTACGTAAGTTTCGATTCTGTTTATGAATATTTAATTCGAAAATAAAAATCAGAAAAATCGAAAAACTAAAGATATTACGCCTGTTTCGAATGCAACATTTAATTTAGTTCTTCCGAATCTATTATGAATGTATGTTGCAGGTTATCAAGATAATTCTTTTATCTCCTATGGAGCTGATCTACAATTGTTATAATATGTTGATATCATGGCCTCCTTATGTTTGTGGCTGTTATGTTTGTACTAATGACTTTGTACGCAGGTATAAGTGTAACTATGTAAGGAGGAGATTGATTTTATGCTAGTCACAATACTATTGGATACTTGGGGTATTTTGACTAAAGTTATAGTATACGCATAAATCATTGGTTTTGGTATAATCTACTAAGACTACGAACGTGTTCGAAAATCCAAAACCAGATCTCAGTCTTTCTCTGGCAAAGACTATTCATTGTTCTCATGTCCGAGGGAATGACAACCAACGGGGGAGAGTTCTTTTGTGAACTTGTGCTTAATAGAAAAATATCTTTAGGGGAGCGTGGTTGTGGAATTTACAGGGAATATAACTCATATCTGCTTATATCTTTTATATTTCCTGACAGGTTACTTGTGTTGATTATTATTTTATATATATATTCTGTGTAACTTGTCGAAATGCTGACCCTTATGAATGCAATCATTCTTATATGTTGAATCGAGTTCTCTAAACTTGAGCATTTATCTCGAACCCAGATATTTTCTAGACCCTTTGTCAATTCTTTTTGACAAAAAGGGGGAGAAATATTGATAGCTTGACTTCGTTCAGTGCTTGGTCTTTGACAGTAAGCAGTGTCATATGGGGAGAAAAATGCATGTGCGTATATTGAAAAATGAATGAAAGCATTAACTAAGGGGGAGTAACACTATATGTTACTAGCACTGTAGACTTTCGCGTTGTGCTACAGTTGATAACAATACCTCAAACTTGATAGACATCCGAACTTACATTCAGGGGGAGTAAGTGTATTGGTTATCATTGGTTTTTCAATAGTACATATCTTGTTTGCAGACTGACATATTTTGCAGGTACTATTGGTGTGCTGTCAAGCTAAGTAGAAGAACTCGAAGCGTAGAACTTAGGTTTTCAATTTCTCGTTCATCTATGTAAAGAGTTTTTGTCACTAAAATTGACAAAGGGGGAGATTGTTAGAGCATGGCTCGGTCAACCTTACTAAGTGTTGGTATGTCAAGCTTAGTTGTCAAATTTAGTGATCAAAACTCGACCGCTAAACAACACACATTAGGTAAAGTCATGAGTGAGTTAGCTTTAGGCTGTGGAAGATTTTGGTAGGATTTAGAATCATTACTTGAAGAGTTGAAGAAGACTGAAAATCAAACGAAGACATCCGGCTACATCGTTCAAGAGGTTAGTGAATCTAAATAACGCGATTCCATTATCTTTTATACTTGTGCTACAAAAAACAAAAACATAACTCTCTTCTTGAGCTTTACATTATGACTTGATCATTTGTGATCAGCGTGTCTTAAGATATAACTCCACTTTATCGCTTGCGATATTGCTGTTGAAGTTATGACGTTCCATATTGCTTAGAGCTTTCTTTTCTTCTTCGTCTCTAGGTAATATAAGGTTTTTCCTAAAACCTTAGAGTTGGATATAGCAGTGTGATGTTGTCTCGGTAGTACTACGAGATTTAATCCATTACAGTATTGTGTCTCTACTTACCTAGTCTGACTATGTCGGATTGATTAGCAAATACTTGTATGAGCTAAATGTAAGTGAGATCGTGACTCACACTTATGTTGTGTAGACTCGATATACTGTTGTTCTGAGCATCGAATATTACGTCTTGGTTTGGCTCTGAATACTGAAGTTCTGAATCATTTACTTGATTCTGTATATGAACATCTCGTATGCCATATCATACTTCTGGATTCCGAAACCATATTCTTGTTATCTCATCTTATGGATTTTCAATGTTCGAAACCTCAATGTAGGTTTTGGTAAAACAAAACGTTGATTTCGAAACCATAATCTGGTTTTCGTATCCGTGAACTATTGGTCCGAAACTTAAATATTGTGACCAATGAGAAAACATGAGTTCGAAACTGTGTTTGCTGGCTAACAGTGACTTGAGAATTAAGACCAATGTGTCTTGACCATGTAAAAGACTCTGGGGTTTCCTAAAGTTTTATGTGAACCGGGAAATATAACCTTTGCGTCAAGGCTAAAAAGGTGTGATGCTGAAACGGTTCTTGACCACATGGACTCTCAAGTTCGACACCAAACATTTGTGACGAGCATAATATGTGTTTCTTGTTTCGAAACCTTAACCAAGGTTTTGTTAAACAGAATCCAGATTTAGAAACCTCACTTTGGTTTCGCTATATAAAAACTTGATTTGGGAACCTTAATTCGGTTCTGGTCATATATGAACTTTAAATTTCGAAACCTTAATTTGGTTTCTGCCAAACAGTATGTAGGTTTCGAAACCGTAATTTGGTTATCTCAGAATGCGTATTTTCGAAGTTCAAACTCTATCATTTTGATTTGTGCTTCAACGAATTAATGAGTATGATATTCTCAGTTTGAAGTTTGGATTAGTTCATATTCAATGTACAACTAAGTTGGCTTGAGTCATAATCAGAAATATGGTTAGTCGCTCTAGTTAGTAGACACATGATTTCTGATCAATACTGTACGTGATTAGATCTTCGTATGATTATACTACTCGATCAAATATTCATTTGATGTTTTGATTTGAATTCTTGGATATCATTAACGTGATCATCTATATTGGAATCAAGAATTCAGGAGATTCAACATTTTGCTATTACTCGTTGAATCATGCACTATACTTCAATGGTATATCTTTATGCGTGATGCGGAATGTCCTTTGAACCTACATGTTAACTTAAGCTTAACACACAAGGCTTGTCCACGTCTATAAGGATACGTTTATGCGAAACGTTGAACCACGTTGGACCATATCCCACTTCCACCTAGGATCGCTCTGGCCCGTCCAGCAAAGCCTAGGAAGTGATGTCGACATTATTAAAGCTGGTGACGACATTTGGAAGTAATAATACCTTAAGGAGATTTTCAAAACTAAAGGACACGTTTCGAAATGAGCTCTTTCCCAGGGAGCATATTTGGTAAGCACCATATTTCACAGTAATGAAATATCCAAATATACCTTATGAGTATTATTTCTTTGATTGCTATTGGCCAAACATTTATTGAAAATATATTTTCATTTATGAATTATATTTTTCATTAATGTCAAAATGTTATAGTATTAGATCTCATTAAATAATATGAGTCTAAGTGAGGAATTTCGGAACTAATATGGAAATGTGCTTTAATGAATTTCCAAAATTAAGTTAGCCTCATTTCAAAGCTAAGCCATAGTCAATATAAATAGGAGTGGTATATCCTGAAAGTTTTATCCCTCTAGAAGCTTTTCTTCGGATCTATAGCTTGTGTCTGCCGCTTTTCTTTTCCGTTACCTTTGAGCTTTTGCTCTCGGTCTAGAATTGCGAGGAAGTCTTCTCTAGGGATCGAGAAGCCTAAAAGTACCTTTGCGGGAAACTAGTTTATGTTTTACTAGTCTTCTTTGTATTGTACTTGTGTTCTGTTCTATCACGTCTATCAAACCTTGCGATTTTGTTTATTCTATGGTCCTTCTCTTCTGCAATAAGTCCACTCAAGATCGTTGTGATTAGAACATACTCTTTATCTATTAACCTGGATTTGTCAGCAAGCCGCTTTCGGTTTGTGTGCCTAAACTATAGATATTGAGTGGAATCAAGATTGGTGTTATTAGATTTGTTCTTTGCAGGTACATTGTTCTTCAAGGTCATATCATATCGTACTTTCCACAGCTATCTGCTTGATTCCAACTGGGACGACAAGGTTGCTCTTTCGGGAGTTTTGGTTTTGAAACCTTGATCGATATCTCGAGGAGTTTATTACCAAAGTAAACTTAAATATCATCGCTCTTGGTGTGAAACGACTTCGGTGAAATATCTGTTAGTTACCAAGGATATCATCTAGCGATTTGACCTGCTGCTATTTGGTTGTTGTACATAAGGCGGTAATCGTCCGATTGGAGGTCGGGTAGCGATAGTCCTCGCGACGGGCTGTGAGGCAACTCTTGCGTAAGACAGTAAAGAACGTCTGTTTGCGTAGGGGAGTACATGTGCTTGACCACCTTGTTGTGGTTGGAGTCGTAGGAATACTGCGGGGAAATCTTTGTAACTAATAGTCGTATTAGGGTCATATTGTCTGCACCAGCTAGTCCGAAGTCTGAGAGTAGGTGTGTTGGCGGCTTAATTCTTAAGAGTATTCAAACTGGACGAGGTTCCGGGTTTTTCTACGAGTTTGTAGTTTCCTCGTTAACAAAAATCTTGTGTGTACTTCACTTTATTTCCGCGTTATATTTGACTTGTCATTTATAATTAAAGTATCGTACTTGGTTGTTGACATAGCCTTTCACATTCTTGTATTGACTCCCTTGTGTTGAATCAATCAGATCTGAAGGAGATCTTGTTCTTGAGATCTTGAGTACAGGAACCGTTTAAGGTTTGACTTATAGGTGGACTAAAATAAAAGATTGGTGGTGTAGTCGGTACCCTCTTCTTTTCAAGGACGATATGTGTAATCAAGTATGTAAGCTCCGGTCTTCATCTTCAATGGTCTTCATCTCGAATACTTAAATGTCCGAGTTGTAGAGTACACTTATCAAGGATTGTGTTTTGGTCAACTAAACTTGACAACTGACTTGACATAGCAACATCAGTGGGTTCAACCGAGCAATGCTCTAACACTGCGGTGATGATGGTATCAAGACTGTAGAAAATGGGGATGAGAAAAACTCTAGTGCTGAGAATACCAACATCGTTATTATTGACGAAACCATCGATGCCACCAAGAATGCATAGAAGATGACCCATTCCTTTTTGTAACTTGCTCGCTTAGCTCTGTGCTTCAATCCTTGTATCCATTGTATTGTAATCCTTTGCTTTCTCGTTGCCTTTGTGTATTGGGACTCTATCTGGTGTATCTGTATTTGTGTTGACATCGAATGAAATGTTATTTTATGTTTCCTTAAATCCTTGTATCCATTGTATTGTAATCTTTTGCTTTCTCGTTGCCTTTGTGTGTTGGAACTCTATCTGGTGTATCTGTATTTGTGTTGGCATCGAATGAAATGTTATTTTGTGTTTCCTTTGTCTCATATTTTTGAATTGCGATCAAGCGCATTTTGCATTTTGTATATATCTAGGATCCTAGGTGGTTTACTTAGAGTGCAACTCTAGGGCTTACTTCGACGTAGGAGACAGAAAACCCAAGCTAGTGGGGGCTGCGAATCAACCTTCCCGTAGGCTTTCGCTAATTGCCTTGCCTTAAGCTGGTTAGGATATCGAGGTTGTAGATACCTGGTTTGCCTAAATAATTAGGATACCTGATATAATCTAAGTAACACTATGGGGAGTGCCGGTCAAAGCTGGATCTTAGACATGGTACTATACTCCTGTCGCAGCCACGAATTAAACTCTTCGATTCTCGATCGCCCCACCTCATAGAGAGATTTATTTATTAAAGGAGGTGCCCTCAGCTAGAGTAACTCGCTTGTCATTCCCGTGAATGAAAACAAGTTATCTGCCTCGGGGATCCTGCCTCCCTATTAGGTAGGGGATCATCCCATTTATCATCCCTGCGATGCCTCTTCGAGGAGGTTTGCAAGATCGCATGGTAGTGGGTCCCGCGCCTCTAGCTTATGTAGCTTCAATGCAAAGTACCCACCGATGTCAGGGTATCTTGTGGGTAAATTAATGTGTCGTGTAGTTCACAGGGCCCTTGTGACTACATCCACCTCATCTTTATGCCTAAGTAGGTCTAGCGTTTATTATTTATTTTTTATATGCCTAGTCAAGTAGGTCTTTGTGCCTAGTCAAGTAGGATTTTTTGCCCATTCTGGTGGGATTTAGTACACCTGGTGATCAGTCAGGGCCTTTTTTTTTTTGTAAAATGCCTAGTCAAGTAGGACTTTTTCCAATCTGGTAAAATTGAACTATCGAAACTTTATATATCGAGTTATTTTATTTATTATTCGAAAGGGGTATTGAAGTGCCCTGAGTACATTGCTTTTAGGGGTAGTATTTCCTTATATACTTCGCCTTCCAAGCATTACCAATTCCTTTTCCATCTTGGTCAATCAATTTATACGCTCCCTTCCCTGCTGCTTGCTTGACTATATAAGGGCCTTCCCAGGTGGGTTCCAGTTTTCCACCTTCTCCCTTTTGGTAAGGTGGGACTTCTCGTAATACTAACTCTCCCGGGTGAAATTCTCTTTCAATGACTTTTTTATTGTATCCTCGAGCCAACCCCTGGTGGTAGTTAATTATATTTCGAAAGGCTGCTTCTTTTATTCTCTTTTAGATCATTCAATTTTTCATATATTTGATTATCTGTTAGCTTCTTCTCCCATGATATGTGCTTGTCCATCGGTAGCATGAATTCTATTGGCAGTACCGCCTCTGTTTCGAAGGTGAGCTGAAAAGGAGTCATCCTAGTTACTTCCCTGCGAGTAGTTCGATATGCCCACAATACATTGTGGAGGTGTTCGCAACATTGTTGTTTGTGGTATATGACTCTCTTTTTCAAGTTGTCTCAAATCGTATTTTTGGTTGCCTCAGCTTGGCCATTGCTCTGTGGGTATATCGGGGTTGATGTGCCCAGTTTGACGTTGTATTGACTTAGTAGAAGTTTAACATCGTTTGTAACACCCGCAATCCTGACACATACCCACACCCGAGTCCATGGCAGTATGCGGCATGTTAACCCCCTAAGCCAGAGCCCAAATACAGTCATTCAAGCTCAAGCTTAGGCTACTAAAACACTACACCCACTAGACTGGCAAGTATGCCCCAATACACAGATTCATATCAACAGCGGAATCACATTGCAGCAACACAGTTCATAGAGGTCTAGGGGTGATGCTTCATGGCTCATACATGTTACTACTACAACAGAGTATTATGATGGGTACCTCACATCAGTCGAGGTGAACTGATACCTGAGATACTCATACATGGCTTCAAGGTATACATAATATCAAGGTACACCTCTATAAGGTCTAATGATTATTTGGTTCTATAACATCTCATAACGTATAGACCCACTTCTTATAAACAAGCATACCACACATTAGTGTCTCTCCTATGCGGGTATATTACATACAAGTGCATCTCAGAGGCATTGAGTCGCATCATAGAGACTGACTCAGGTTGTAAGGTATAGTTATATAGTCACATGGTAATGATATGATGTGCTTACTACACTGCTTGAAGTATGATATGTTACATCAGTACATGGCAATGATAACTACTATGTGATGGTTAGAGTATCATCATTGCTTACGTGAGGTTAATCTCAGGATCCTTCTCCTACTCAATGGTTGAGGTCATAGCATGGTCTTAACAGGATCATTGAGTACTGACATACGTATGGGTTCCTCAATGTACAAGTAAGGGTGTATCAGGGTGGACGATATGAGGTAGTCATAGTGAGACTAGTAGGTAACACATCATAAGTGGTGGTTGAAGGCTTGAGAGGTGAGTACAATGACTTGACCGGCAGTACATCATATATCACTCACAGCTTCAGGTTTAACAGGTTGCACAGTATATAGGTAGTATCAGCATCAGACAACTATCAGTAGCAAGGCTTCATACTAACAGTTAGGCATAGCTCATGGTGGTCATGGTTATCATCAGGCAAAGGGTTCAGTATCAACATGTATAAGAGGTTCTACGTAAAGATTACTGGTATGGATAACATTTAATGAACTCCAAAACAACTGAATATGTCTTCTCTAGTTAAATCAAATTGAGACATGGCTTAAAGCTCTAAGGAAAGAAATAAACACCAGCAGTTCTCAACTGCTTCTACTCATCATCACAAGGTCTGATGATACTTATTACAATCAAATGAAAATCACTCTAAAGAACAACAAACTTCTAAGAAAAACAAGCTTGTATGTCAGCTTCTAACTCCCTCCATTGTTAGCTCCACGAGTAGCCATGAAATCTGGAATTTATGTCATTAAACGACGTGAGGTCTGACACTCAGTAGGCAAGAAGCAACAAAACAATTTTAATGCAAAACAGATGTGAGTTTTCAAACAAATCAACATGAACAAAACACATAACCTCATAGCCATATTGACAACCCAATATCAAGCAAAGAACATAGTAATCAGCTCACACGACCGGAGCTCAGCTCAAACAAGAGCTACCCTGCGCAGGTTTAGGAAATCACATCCGTTTCCATGGATAACTCGTACCCAAATCATAAAGTATTTAGAGATCACACCCGTCTCATTGACCTCAGCCCAAAGTAGATCATCATGCTCAAGAACAATGTCAGGTAATCATCAACCATGATAGAAATATGAAGTTTGTAAAACAATAACTTAATCAAAACAGTTTTGGGTTTGTGTTGCGCCTACCTCAACAAGAAAGCAATCACATCAACAATCAAGGTATGATACACCAAAAACCTCTACCAGCTCTAGCTCCAAGTTTTGTTCTCAAGGGTTCTAGCTCTCCTTCTTTCGGCAACCCTAAACTCAATCTCTAGTTCTCTTTATATACTATTATCTTATGTCTAGTTTCATCAACTAAGGATTCTGTATTCTTGTACGCAAAGCCATAAAGTTTCCATATACTCAGTCTCTCACAACCAATGGCTAAGTGACATGTCAAATCTATGACAATGCAATGGTTATCAAGGCTCTTCTTATTCGAGTATCAGGTTTCCTACCTTAATCAAGACTCTATCATAACCACATATGTGCTTGAAACAAATCATGCAAACAACTTAGCTCAACCTCGTCTAGCCTAAGTGTCATGGCTAGGCATACCAATGTGCCTCATATCCTGCTTGTACCCTTCCTGGTTAACCTTCACAGCTAAGGCAACTCCCTATACTTAGCTATAATGAGTAAACAAGGCATTAATCACACGTAACATGCATAAGTCATACGTAACAAGCAAGGTATATTTCATACACAAACAAAAATGGACTCACACACGATCACACCACACATGTATGCAGTCAAATTTGGGTCAGGGTATTACAACCCTACCCCCCTTAAAAGAATTACTTCCTCGTAATTCAGGTATTACCTCTATAGAGTTCAGGATACTTATCCTGAATCTCAGATGCCATTTCCCATGTTGCTTCTTCGACTTGTCGACGCTGCCACTGTATATTAACCATGGGAATGGTTTTGGTGCGTAAGACATGTTCTTTGTAGTCCAATATCTTCATTGGTTGTTCCACATATGTAGCATCTTCTTGAATTTCCAAATCCTCCCAATCCATGACTTGTGCAAATTCAATGGCATATGAGGGATCTCTTTCATGCTTCCTCGGCATTGATACATGAAATGTGTCATGTACGTGCCCAATTTGTTGTGGTAGTTCCAACTGGTATGCAGCTGCTCCAACTCGACGCAATACTTGAAATGGTCCAATATATCTTGGTGAAAGCTTCTCTTTCTTACCAAAGCGCTTGATTCCTCTATGTGGGCTAACCTTTAACAATACCATGTCACCCACATTGAACTCTAATGGTCTACGTCTCTTATCTGCATAATTCTTTTGTCTACTTTGTGCTGTGATTAG
>JAJJMA010128830.1:0-11978 GCA_023529015.1 Papaver nudicaule | reverse complement strand
CAACCCCTCTCTCAAGGGTTTCTCTCGCTATTTATAGAGGATTACAAAGTGCTATACAGCTAATACAGACAAATCACACTCTGACGCTAACTTGTCTTCACTCGCCGACATAGTATGTCGCCGATGTAGTATTTCACCTATCCAATCTTGGCGGGCAAGTCTTCTTAAGGATAAGGGTTGCTGACGAGGTTTCCACTGAGTCAACGAGTCAACTCTGACAATCTATCCGTTATGACGAGTAATGAATGCTCAACCACTTCTCAACTACTTCTCACCTTCCCCCGCTGTAACATCCTTATTCCCGCTGATGCTGCTTTGCTCGCCAGCCCTTTCTGTATGCACCGCCGATACTTCCTATCTTGGGATGTCTCGCCCAAAACTTTACCAGTGATCCCATACTTCTCATACGTGATCTTCCTGGTATACCTTCGCCCCTAGGATGCTATTACTATATAAAGGCATTTTCTACCCTTACATTTTGCCTCTTTTATTTCCAAGATCTTTAGTCGCCGGGGATGAAACTTTTCTTACTCGCCGAAAATGCCGCGCCCACGTTCCCCACTTTCCTCTCGATTTTCATCTCCTTTTCACCTCAAGTTCTTCATCTTTACTTCACTTCCATTTTATTCTCGTCTTCTTCTATTTTCCTCATCACCAACTTCGTGTTTTGATCTTTTCCCATTCACTGCTACCTTGATCTGTTTTCCTTTTCCGGCAATTCTGGTTTTCCGGTAAACCGCTATCTCGTCTGTATCTCACTTCCGATATCTTCTGTGCTCATGGCTTCCACCGCTCAGACCTCTTCTAGCTCTGCAAACCCTGTCGCTCCATCATCAAGTTCACCAATCAATGAGATTGAATCTCCACTTTCTCCAGCTGCTACTAAAACTGCTTCTCGTCCATCATGGAAGCGATGGTCTGAATACTTTGCTTACGACAAAGTATTCATTGCTCCTTTGACACTGAAACCCCTTAAAAAGGTGACAAAGGCTTCAACCCCTACTACTCTGGAAGATCTTCGTACGCCGGGTCAACATGCTGAGTCGGCGGTGACTGCTTATGGCACACTCAAGGCTGGGAAGGCGAATCTGTTCCCCTTATATGATCCCGCCGATACGTTCATGTGTGACTTATTTTTAGCAATAAAGAAAAGTCCCTTTCAGCTTACGGCGAATGCAATTCGCATTTTGGTAGAGTGGAAGCTTCACCGTAGTAACAAGACTAACTATCCAGATCTGTTTGAGGAAGGCCGGTTTTCTCTAGAAGAATATACCGTTGAGAATTTTCTGAAGCAGTATGATGTTCTTCCTTCTACAATAAGAGGTGAGCCCTGGGCTTATCACTTCGTTACCAAGAAGAAATTAAAAGATGTCATGCTTGGTGCTGTAGACGCCAAGGAAGTTACTGGTACTACTACGGCGAGAAAGAGTTCCGAGTCCGGATGGTCCATCTTCCTTGCTCGCTAGAAGGTCCTTGGCTACTGGGGTGGTGTGACAAAGATAAGACGATCAAGCGGCTAGACTTCCCTGAGGAACACAAGCGCTTCAAAGAACATGATTTTACTCATGTGGACTGGACAGAAGAGAAACTCTATCGTGGTGCTGATGGAAACATACAAATGGATTCCCAGGGTAATTGGATGCTATTGCCCTCTGCTACCAAGAAATCTACCAAGAGGAAATCCTCGACCCAGGTAACAAACGATTTTTCTTTCGCTGAATATATATCTATATATGTCTTCTGGATGAGTTTAAGAAAGGCGCAACTGAAGATCTAGAAACAAACATATTAAGTTTTGCTCATTTTAAAAATATATCTGCATATATTTTTAAAATATATATCTATATTTGCCTCTGTTTGTTTCGAGATCTGATGGGTGTGTCAACTTATTCGCAGAGTACTCCTGTCTTGTCTCCTGAAGAAGAGCTCCGCCAGACACTGAAAAAGCTCAAATCTGATACTCCCGCCGGGGATTCTCAAAGCGAGTCCTCCGCCAATGCTGACACTATCTTACCTCAGCAGACCGCTACGGTCTTGCCTCAGCCGGCTTCCAATCGTCCCAAGCGTACAACTCCAGCTTCAACAAAATCTTCTTCTTCTAAGAAGTTGACCATTCAACTAAGGGGAAGAAAGCCTGCCTCTGATAATTTGGAAACCATTTCAGAAGAAAAAGACGGCGATACGGTGATGGCTGATGCAGAGCCTGTAAAAGAACCTATGAGAACTCCACTTGAGCAGGAACATATGGTTTCTACCGCTAATCCCGGTGAGAGTGTTGTTAATCCCAGACAATCCCACACTACCAATACCGCTCCTTTCAATCCTACTAGTGAAGTTGGAGCTTCCAGTTCTTCTTTCGCCGCTCTCACAGATTTGCACAAGATGCCTCCCAGCAATAGGCCTCCCAGATTCCCAAGAAGGGGTGTTACTGGATGTGGTTAATAGACTCGCTGATTCATTCTCCAGATTACTTTCGTTAGAAGAAGAGAGGAATAGTCTGAATTCTCTTTATTATGAAGCTATGTTGAAGTATTCTACAACTGGCCTTGCCCATACAAGGGATTTATCTTCTGTAGCTCATGACTTGACTCCCCAGGAGCATTTCTTTATGGCCGCCGCGGTAATTATTCTTCTTGATGCTTCTCTCTTCATGCGCATCTACTTTGTTGTACTCAACACTGCTTGAATCTTGTTGACACCTTTGAAGCGCAAGGTGATAGAATAGGCTTTTTGTCTCGCGAGAATGATGAACTTAGCGTCGTGTGGAGGAGAAGGAAGCAGATGCAACAAAATGGTTTAACACTAGCGTCAAAGATTCCAACGAGCGCGATGAACTTCAAGGTACTTCTCACCCTTAGCTTGTAAGTTGTGAATTTTATTTGTACTTCTAGTCTTTCGCCGAAACCCTTAGATCTTGCCCCTTCCAAGGTTGCCGGCAGCATTCTGACACCCGACTGAAGCGAGTTGAAACCGAGATAGATAACTTGGCGGATGCTAATGCTAGGCAGTGCAATTTGCTGTTTGGCCAGGCTAAGACTATTAAGTGGTATCGCCGAGAGTTAGAGTATGTTAGTGAACTAAATGTTAACCTTGATAATCTTCTCAAAGCTTCTCAAGCCAATGTGAAATGGATCGAGAGTGAGCGCGATAATGCCCGCCGCCTAGCAGAACTAAATAACAAGCGAAGGGAAGCCGCTATCGTAGATCATATGAGAGCAAGCTCTTTACGCCAAGAGGAAAAGGCAAGGGCCGATAGACTTGCCTCTCGCCTAAACACAACAATTTCTGAGAGAGACTTCGCCAAGCAGGAAATACAAAGGTGCAAGGATTTTTCAAAGATTCATGGTGATAGAGCTAGGGAGCTCAATGATCAACTACATCTGAACTGCAACAAGTGGCCAATGTGTCTGGTTCTTCCATTAATACTAAATTTGAATCCCACCTTCACCTCCTTGTAGAAGCCCAGACAGGTGCTTGTAGGCATGTGAGCGAACTGGAAGGTAGATTTCTAGGATACTTCGACGCCGTACCTTTATTTTGCCTCAGTTCTTAACCATTTTACTTTACTTTTCTCAGAGCGAGTCAAGCAGCTGGAGAGCGAGCTGGAGAAGCGAAACAAAGTTGTGGAGGATCATAAACTTTGTACTGATAAGATTTCTGAGTTAGCTGATAAGCTCGTCCATCATCAAGGCTGTGAGGGAAGATTGAAGCAAGCCTTGGAAAAACACCGCCAATGCCCCAACCAGATCGCCGAGCTGAATCTTCAACTTCAAGATCATAAGAAGTGCCAAGCTAGTATTGCAGGCCTTGAAAGCAAGGTGAAGTATTTGGGGAAAATCCAAGACGGACTCCAGGCTGACTTGAGTCAGGCCCAAAAAGACCTCCAAGCTAAAGATGCCAAGCATAAGCAACAACTGCTTCTAATGGACTTCATCGCTGTTCAAGAGTATGTGAATGCGGAATACCCCAAGTTAAAACTTGAGATACCCGCCAAGCATGTCATTGCTCCTAAACCTCCCGCCGTAAATGAGGTTGTGGACTGTGATCAATACGGCGAAGGTTCTGGGTCCAGTGGAGAAGAAGAAGAAAATGTTGAAGAAGAAGAAAATGAAGTAGAAGAAGAAGAAGAAAGTGAAAAAGAGGAGGATGACGAAGAAGTGAATGAAGAAAAGAACGAGGAAGAAAACCAAGGAGAGAGCACTGAAGGCAGCGGGCCTGAAGGAATTAAAGCGGCTAATGAAGAGGAGAAGAACCTCGGCGGTGATGATCGAGTTATACCTCCTGCTCAAGAGGATGTTTCAACCCCTGTGGCCCAAGATGATGAAGCAACCAGCCCCTTTCCAGATCCACGATGCTGAAGTAGAAGAAAGCGGTGAACCATCTTTATAATTTGCACCTTCTTTATGAACAATATTACCTTTCTTTTTGAATATCGTCACGAAAATGTTACTTCTATGTTTTTCATCCTTCGTTGTTTATGTGTAATTTTCCTTTGTCAATTTGACTTACTATTTTTATGTTTGTCTTCAAAGACTTAACTTGCCATTGAGTGAAGTCATGTGCTTGTACCGCCGAAAATTTCATGCAGAGCCTAGGTTAACACCCCAGCCGTAACCATTACTTGTGCCCATCGGCGATCTATTATAAGTTGTTTGGGTCGCCTAGTAGGCTTATTGTACTGTAGCTTTCGCCAGAGGTGATGCTACGGTGTAGGCTAATTAGCACAACAGCTATCGCCGATGTGATGCTACAGAATAGGGTCTTAGTTGCCAAACACTTACAGACCAACAAGTAACACGGCTAGCCTTACAGCTAATCCTGGGTCGGTCTTACCATTACAAGGAGGTTATTCACTTCAATGAACAAGCAAGCTTTTATGCTTCTGCGCTGAGAGCGTTTGGCTTTATTTATTAATTTGGGCTTTGTGTCTTTAGTGATGGCGCTTGGCCTTAGTACCTGATCAGGGTTTTTATGTGGCTTTATTGCCTTGTAACTATTGGGCATTTTTGCCTCAGTAGGTGGCGTTGTAGCCTGATAATGGGCATTTTTGCCTCAGCATATTATGCTCTTATTGCTTTAGCGAAGCCTTTAGGCTTTAGTCGCCACTGTGGTTAGAATATTCAGTGAAAAATGTAGATGACGCTATGATTTGTTAACGGGGTTCGGCGCATGATAGCAAACCTACGTCCCCGGATCTTATTCGCTGTTGTTTTACATTAGCTAGTAAGACTTCTTGGGTATTATGCCCGCCCAAGACTTCGGATTTTACATTATTCCTTTCAAGGATAGTATTTCTTGATGAATTTGGCGTTCCAAGGATGTTTTAGTTCCACGCCATGCTCATCAATCAACACATATGCTCTGCTTCCAGCTACTCTCTTAACCACATAAGGGCCTTCCCATATTGGTTCCAACTTCCTACATCCCTTTCGCTGAGATGGGGGAATTTCTCGAAGCACCAACTCGCCTGGTTGATATTCTCTCGGGATCACTCGCTTGTTGTATTCTCTAGACAGTCGGCGATGATAATTTTCCATGTGCGTAAGAGCGATCAACCACTGTTCTTCTAAATCATCCAGCTTGGCTAAAATCAAGTCGGTATTTAGATTCTTCTCCCATGCCTCATGCTTGGTAGTTGGTAAGATTACTTCAGATGGGAGTACTACTTCAGCACCATAAGTGAGTAGGAAAGGAGATGCTCCAGTTGCTTCTCGGATAGTAGTCCTGTAAGACCACAAAACATTGTGTAAATGCTCACACCATACTTTTTTATGTTTCTCCACCCTTTTCTTTAGCCCCATTCCAATAGTCTTGTTGGTGGCTTCCGCTTGTCCATTACTCTGAGGGTATAATGGAGTTGATTTTCCCAGCTTGACGCTGTAATTAGCGAGTAACTTTCTAATGTTGTCGCCGACCAGTTCCTTTCCATTGTCAGTACGTATCTCCGCCGGTACGCCGAATCTGCAAAATATATTCTCCCAAATGAATGTGAATACTTCTTGTCCTGTCTTCTTCTTGATAGCTTTGGCTTCACACCACTTGGTGAAATAATCTGTCGCCACAATGATGTATTTCCGTTGTCCTGAGCCTGGAGTCAATGGTCCAATGATGTCAATGCTCCACTTGGCGAAGGGCCAAGGGCTGAGCACTGAATTTAAAGATGTCGCTGGCGCTTTAATTCTTCTTCCATACAACTGGCATTGTTTGCATCGGCGAGCATGTTCTTTAGCATCACTATTCATCCAAGGCCAATAATACCCTTGCATTCTTACTTTTAATGCTAGAGCTCTTTGACCACTGTGATTCCCACAGTCTCTTTCATGAATTGCTTCTAGTAATTTCTTGCCTTATTCTCTCGATACACAATGCAGCAATGGTCCAGAGAATGACCGGCGATACAGAATTCCATCTCGAAGCTCATAGTTCGCCGATCTACTAATGACTTGGTGAGCTAAAATTTGTTTTCCTGGTAGCGTGAGGCGATCCAAATAATATTGTATCGGCGTTCTCCAATCTGTCTCCGCTGATTCCTCAGTGATTGTTGCCAGTACCTCCCTTTGTTCTCGCTCTTCTACCGATGATTGCTTCACTCTTTCAATAGTTATTGAAGGGACATCAGGATTTGTCATCATTGAAGAGATGAAAGCTAAAGCATCGGCGTGCCTGTTATCCTTTCTGCAGATGTGGCGAACTTGATACCTGAGATCCTCTGGGCATACTCCCTAGCAAGTTTTAGGTACTTCTGCAGAGACGGGTCTGCTGTCTGATATCGCCCAGAGATTTGTCGAATCACTAGCTGAGAGTCGCTTGTTAATCTAACATCGCTGATGCCCATTTCAATGAGTATTCGCATGGCGTGAATAACCGCTTCATATTCTGCCTCATTATTGGTCGCCGGGAATTCCAGCCTCAGTGAATGTACTATTCTGGCTCCTTTCGGCGAAGTTAGGACAATTCATATTCCTTCTTTATTTGATGAACCATCTACGTAAACTTCCCATCCGCTAGGACTGCATTTCAATAAATCTGGCATTTCATTCTCTCGCTCATCCAAAGAGAATGGGATTTCTTCTATCTCTTCTTCTTCATCAATTGGGAAGTCGGTGAGGAAGTCCGCAATAACTTGAGACCGCTGTGTTGTACGTATTTCATACTGAACGCCAAACTGCTCGATTTGCTGATTCCACTTGGCGATTCGCCCTACTCTTTGAGAGCTGTGCAAAATGGATTCTATTGGAGTCTTGGTTAGAACAACAATAGGATGAGCGTGAAAGTATGGACGTAATCTCTGAGATGCAAAGACCAGCGCCAAGATCAGTTGTTCGATTTTGGTATAATTCTTTTCTGCCCCTTGCAATGTTCTGCTAATATAATAGATGGGCGTCTCTCCGCCCTTGGTTCTTACAAGCACAGCACTAATGGCGAAGGGTGTTGCGGCGAGATAAACCCTGAGTTCTTCGCCATGCTCAGGTGGCTGAATCGCTGGAAGAGTGGCGAGATACTTTTTAATACCCTGAAAGGCAGCTTCATGTGCCTCAGTCTAATTGAACTATTCTCCTTTCTTCAATGTCTGGAAGAACAATTTGCACTTATCAGAGAATCTGGAGATAAATCTATTAAGCGATGCCAAAGTTCCATTGAGTCGCATGACATCCTTTACTGTTACCGGCGAAGGCATCTCTATAATTGTCTTAATCTTGGCCTGGTCAGCTTCTACACCTTTCTTAGTGACAACGTACCCCAAGAATTTTCCCGAAGTTACACCAAAAACGCATTTCACCGGATTGATTTTTAGTTTAGTAAATACGCATGTGATCGAATATTTCTATGAGGTTCTGCACATGAGTCTGCTTCTTCTTGCTCTTTACAAGCATATCATCGACGTACACTTCCATTGTTTACCCTATCCATTTTTCAAACATCTTCTGCGCCATTTCTTGGTAAGTAGCGCCGGCGTTCTTCAACCCAAAGGGCATTCGGGTATAACAAAACAATCCTTTGGTGTTAAGGAAAGCTGTGTGCTTCTGATCTTCCTCCGCCAAGGGTATTTGATTATACCCTGAGTAACCGTCCATGAATGACAGAAACTCATGACCTAATGTAGTATCTACAGTTTGGTCAATACTTGGTAGCGGAAAACTATTCTTTGGACATGCCCTATTAAGATCGCTGAAATCGATGCAGATCCGCACTCCCTTGTTCTTCTTTGGTACCACTACCATATTGGCTATCCATTGAGGATATTGCACTGGCCTTATGATACCAGACGCCCTCATCTTGTCAATTTCTGCCTCTACTGCTTCTTTGTAGGCGGGAGCCAATTTCCTTATCCTTTGCTTGAAAGGCCTAATCTTTGGATCGATATCCAGCTTATGACATGCTATCGCCGGGTCAATACCTGGCATTTCATTCATGCCCCAAGCGAAGACATCAACATTTTCTTTGAGTAATGCTTGTAACTCCGCCGACTCGTCTTCGTTTAACAAAGTACCAATTTTTACCATCTTTGGATCACTTTCCTCGCCGATATTTATATCTCTAGTAGGTTCCACCGCCGTAAAATGTAATTATGGCTCTCCCATCGGCGATGGCTCCTTTAATTGCTATAAGGTCTTCCCTTCAGACTTCGCCGAGTCCTCTACCGAGTTTACTGAATGCACATATGTTGATGGGTCGGCGATGAAGTTTTGAATCTCTTGCTCCTTTGTAGCTTCCTTGCCTTGCTTCTTTTTCTCTATGATTTTGGCTTTTCTATTTTCTCGCATTTGTATATCTGCTGTATTGCAAGCTTTTGCTACTGCCAAATCTCCTACATATTCGGCGACTCCTATAGGTGTTGGAAACCTTAGACGCTGATGGTAAGTGGAGGGTACTCCCTTTAGGCTGTGGAGCCACAGTCTTTCAAGAATGGCAGCGTACGGCGAATCAACATCCACAATGCAAAGGGTGGTGTTCAAGAAATATTCATCACAGATCACAATCTTAAATTCAATTTCACCTTTAGGCTTAGATGCTATTCCATTAAATCCATAAATATTGTAGGAGGAAACTGTCGGCGAGGGAATCTTATCATCTTTGGCCTTCATCGCCTCGAAAGCAGAGTTGAAAAGAATGTCTACTGAACTGCCTGGATCAATAAGCACCTTAGGCAATCTGAACTTCCCCATTTGAATGGTGAGGACCAGAGGATTGTTGTGATTCCTTCCTTCTAGAGGTATCTCTTCAGCGGAGAAACCTACACAAGCCTTCATCCAATCTTGCAAGGGTTCTTGTTTAGCGGCGACGCTGAAAATTTCATTTCCCATTCTATCTCGCTTATGTACTCGAGATAGGACATTATCGTGGAACTCATCCCTGGTGATCTTTGAATGCACAATGGAAAAGCAGTCCAATTCCAACAAGTCTCGCTCTACTTTTACCTCGTACACATTTGGAGCATGTGTTGGAATGGCTTGGATTGGTTGAACCATAATAGGAGGCGCTGGTGGCAATTCAAGGAATTCCTGGAATTTCCCCAAACGAATGAATCTGTGAACTTCCTGCTGCACGCCGGAACAGTTTTCAGTTGTGTGACCATGAAATTGATGGAACTGACAGAAGGAATTGGTGTTGGTCGGCGGGACCCTTGGATTTCTTCTATTATAAGGATAGCGAATATCATCTCTGCAGTTTGAGTTCTAGATTTGTCCAAATGCGTCAGTGTAGGAGACTCGTAACTTTGGTAAGGTAGCGTCTTGGAAAGGTTGCTGGTTGCCTCTGCCAAATTTTCTGTTATCTCCATTGTATCTTTTATAGCCATTCCCATTTCGCCGACTATATCTTCCGCCTCTGCCATTGTTGCCTCCTCGATTATCTTGCCTATCTCTTCCATCATAGTTCTCTCGCTTCTGCGAATTCCAATGCTGCTCGGCGGTTACTTGATGTTGTTGCTTTACTACTTCAGGTACTACCATCGCCGAGGAAGGGATTTGTGCCAACCTCCGCTGCTCTGCTTTCTTCCATTCTTTTTTAATTTCTTCCTGTTCTTCCGGCGAGTAACTATTGATCGAGTGAATTTGTTTCGCTCTCTCCTTCTTTAGGCGAAGCTCCTCTGCTTGGATTTCTTCATAATTTATCCATTTGTCCTGCATAACCCTCAAAGTTTTCATATCCTTTGGCGCCTCCCAGAATAATTTTTGGTACATTGGGTCTGATGTTTCCAAAGCACTAATAAATGATCTTATTTTTTCCTTGTCTGACACCACTGATCCCACTTCGCTGCTCGACTTTCTCCATCTTTGAATAAAACTTTTGTAGGTCTCTGAGGGTCTTCTCTTGATGTTGAACAGTCTTTCTACGCCGGGTCGACTTCTATTGTTTTGAATAAATGCGCGTAAGAATTTGCTTTCTAATTTCTCGAAAGTTTTAATTTTTCCTTCCTCCAATCCATCAAACCAAGCTAAGGCTTCATCTTTGAGTGTTGCGGGGAATGCCATACACATGCCGCCAAGTCTCACTTGTAACTTCTCGAATGTTGTGCAGGATCTCCAGTTCCATCAAAGGTGGACGTGAATTTGGGCATAGAAAACCTGGTAGATACATACCCATATGTAATACAATAACGAAAGGGTGTTTTCTGCGCTTCTGAGAGTGCCACCTTGTATTTCGACTCCTTTGAAGATCCGCTTAAAGCTGCCACTTTGGTTTTTAATCGGCGAAGCTCTCTTTTTATGCCTTTATCTCTTTTACTCTGCCGCCCTGAATCACTACATTCTTCGCTATCTCTTCTAAACACATCCTTCCTTCTACCCCTCTCATCATATTTTGCCGATGAATCTGAGACTTCCATTGTGCTAGTTCCACTTTTTTCTGATCGGCGAGTTGTATGCGAATGGGATGCATGGCTCCTGTTTTGTGCTACTTTCCTGCTTTCCGCCATCAACTCTCTATGGCTTTGAAGTACAGTTTACATCTGCAACTGCATTTGCCTCTGCATCTGATCTGCTTGTATGTTATTAGCCTCAAGGATTTGTTTCAGCAAAGTTTCTATATTATTAGTGGATCCTGTGTTATCTACTACCACCACTAGGCGAGTTACATTAGTTCCTAGTACTATCATCGCATCATTTCCACTAGCAGCTTGTGGAATATCTCCTGCTGTAACAGGTTCAACGACTACTGCCGGTGCTTCTTCTGCCACATGTAGTACTTCATCGGTAGCTCTTGGGATTTTAGTTGTTGTTGTACCCCTTGCACTAGTGTTCCGAGCTTCTCCCGGAACATTTGATGATTCGCCGACGGCTCTCTGAGTGACTCTGCCACCATCAATATGCTCGCCGTAAGTATTCGCTTCTATCTCACTGCTAACCCTCCGAAATAGCGCATTAGGCTCCGGGGATCTTTCCGCATTCTCTAAGTGAGTGATATCTTCCATGTAAACCTCCTCTTGACGTGATGCTCGCTGGACAGGTGGCCGCCGAGATGAGCTTGCCAAAAAAGTGTCTGCCAGACCAACTGGTTCCGCACCCTTGCTCCTAGGGTTGTGACCACTGGGAAACGTCACTGGCGTAGGAAGGATAGGATACCGTGGAGGCCTACCCGCTGGAGCTTTGCCGCTTCTACCTCTAGGACCCATTCGCCGAAGATCTGTAAAAGGAGACAAACACACTTCCTGACAGTATTGCTCTGTTAGTACTGTGGGTAAATGCCAAATAAGTTAGTTGGGTTGCTTTTTCAGAATGTTGATGAATGAAGGACAAAAGTAGCAGCTTTAAATCACATGTTGTGCACATGATAATTGTTAGGGCATTATCCGGTCAAACCCACTAGCGTTGGTATGTTAAGCTAGTTGTCAGTTTTAGGTGTCAAAATTCAATTCTTGATTTAGCCTACTAGAGTTTAGATTTCGGAAATGGGATATAGACAGAGTAGTAGAGACCTTGAAGACGAAGACTGTGAAGACAAAGAAGACATCAATTATTCTTCATCGACAAAAGGTT
>JAJJMA010128785.1:0-32261 GCA_023529015.1 Papaver nudicaule | reverse complement strand
CTAGTGCGCCAAATTGACATCGGAATCTCCATCGAGTGTTTCTCTTTCTCTATGTTGCTCTAATTATTTTTATCTATCATATATGTATTGTAAATCCCAGTGAGCATCCTTTCTGCGTATCCAATAATTTTTTGATAGTCTCCATTCTTAGATCCAGAACATGGGATTATGGGCAGGTATTGAAAACAACATGGGTACAATTTGAGTGATCCAACAATCATGATTATTTTCTTCGCGGATGCCCATTTGACTATTTGGTATTATCGCGGAATATTTGGTACCAATCTTTTTCAATCGTGCTAAAAACGATAAGACCACAAAAACCACCATCGTCACTACTTCTTCCACCACCATTAAACGTTACTGCCTCCATCTCCCACTAACAACCACCCCCATTTCCACCACTACTGACCAACACCGAGAAAATTGCCACCAATGTGTATTGATCTAATTCCTATCAAAATTATCATATGTAAATTTACTATATTAATTAACGATACAATTTTTTGTTCTTTTGAAAAAAAAATGAACTTTTGATAATGATTAATTAATAACTATTGATTATAAAAAATTAATGACACACTAATTAATATAGCACATAAATATAATATAACTTTTAATGGGCAATCATGGAGTGGGCCAATAACCATTTAAAGGGTTTAATTGGAGATGAAGGATCCAATAAAACCACAACCCTTACATTATGGAAAACCCACACGGCGAGATCGCAACGGCCCATTTGTCAAGGCCAACTTGTCTTCGATGTGTTATATATTATTGATATGAAAAAACCAGAGAAAAACTTCATTATTGCTTTTGAAACAAAAACTGCATATTAGTATCTTTGAGAGTTTGTGCTACTTCAATTGGTTCGATTGTTTGATGTTATTCTAGTGCAACTTAACATCAAAGTCTATTGTTGTATCTTGGCTAAGCTTATCCGCTAACGTTGTGCACGATTGACGGGAAATTAAAGCTTTCAGGAAAGAGGAGTACCTCGCCTCAATACAAATCTTTAACCGGTAATTCTGATGTTTATTTTGTTATTTGTTGTTCTTCACAATCAAGGGCTTTGGAACTCAATCATTGTGAAAAAGGTATGTTAATTTCAATTTGTAGTTTAAGTGCTTGATAAGTTGTAAGAACCATATCTTGTTTGATTTAGATAATTCAAGGACTGGGTATTCTTGTTAGTAGAAGAATTGGTCAATTGCATGATTTATAACCCATCTTTTACAACACCTACTTGGGTATGCCAGTTGGAGCAACAAGAAGGAATATGCTGGTGTGGGAGGTGTAGAAAGAATGGAGAAGAAATTGGCTCAATGGAAGCGTAGGATTCTTAACAAAGCAGGGAGATTAACACTTTTAAAACATTCTCTTGGTTGTTTGCCAACTTACTATCTTTCCTTAATTCAACTTCCTTAGTCCATTGAGAAGCGTTTGAAGACTATAATGAGGAAGTTTTTGTGGGAGAAGAGAGATCAAGAAGAAAATGAGTTGGGTTGAGTGGAAAAAAGTGTATCGTCCTAAGGAAAAAGGTGGATTGGGAGTTAGAAATTTGCGTAAAGTGAACAAGAGTTTCCTAGCGAAATGGCATTGGAGATATGCAAAGGAGAAGACGGCTTTATGGGTACCCATTATTTGTGAGAAAACTAAATCTCAAAGTAATTTTCTTACTCCTTTAAAACCGACAGAAACGATTGGCTTGAGCTTATGGCACGACATTGCCAACACAAGGGATGATTCTTTCATGTGCATGGATATTGAGATAAATGATGGAAGGAATACTAGTCCAGAAGGGGTCATCAATAACGGATGAAGTCCGTCATATAATGTGGTTTATCACGGATTTTATTCGTCATTCGATCTGTTATTAATTTAGTGTAATTCTTTATAAATGACAAACAAAAAGCGTCATTTAGTATGACGAATGATTTTCGTTATTTTGAATGACGAATAGGTTCTGTTATTAAGATTCACGGTTTTTGTTTGTCAAATTTAATAACGTTCCATGCCCGTAATAATTGATTAGTTCATAGTTTCCATTTTTTATTTTGGTATATCTGAATGGATTTTGACTCAGATTTGGTTGTATCTGGAATAAATTCTAATTCAGCTAAACTGTGGATATCAGACAGATTTTACATGATTCACATGAATTTGAAAATGAAAGTAAAGATAAATTAATTGCATCTAGAAAACTTTTATTCGCCAAATAATATTTAGAATACAATTTTTTTTTTTAAAGTTAGAATACAAATCCAAAGATAAAACTTTGGCAACCCAAAATCACATCTTTGGTCCATCTGGTTTTACAAGTCTTTGGCCAATTAATCACGTCATCTACTGAAACATTTCCAAGTACTCCAACTCTATAGCATGACATGGCACTTGCATCCATGATTTCATCAAGAAAATAGTCATTATCTTCATCGTTCGGTGGATAACTTTACTACCGTCGGTATATAGTATAGAGCCTTCACTTGTGACCGTGCAAGGTATTGCTTTCACTCGAACCAGTAGTAGTCGTACAAGGTCTGCCAGTCATCTGCAACATTAACAAACCTATTCAAACATACAAGGCATGCCTATTTCGTAGGGAATACAAATAGACCTGTATGTTCTCATTGTCGCCGTAGAAGTCTAAAAGCTGGCACGGTGTCAATTTCCTGATCGACCGCTTCATTCTTGATTGGTTAAAAGACTTCTTTCTTCATCTGAACTTCTTTACTATACTTTCGAGTTTCATAGGAACCTGCCACACTGGTATTTTGTGCAGACTGTACCGTAACCTGCAAACATAATTGAGTTTCAATAATTAAATTCATTGCAAACGCCAACCACTTTAATAACCACCATACTGAAAAGAAATCAACACAGGATAAAAAAAGACAATCTGGGACACTTGCTAGCAACACATTTCAAACTCAATTCTCAACAAAAGAACATGGAACTGCTCACATTAGCGTGAAGTTTGGGAAAGTCGGGCACTGGGATACCCAAGGCAGACGTCACCCCTCCATGGCTTGATGAAGATTCAGACATCTCATCGAACTTGAGAAGCTGTACAATCTGAGCTGCAGCAAGATGTGCAACACACGGGGCAACTGGAACAAAAATGAATATGCAAATCACAACATACTCAACAGAATTAACCACTATATAGTTACCAACTCAAACACCAATAGAAACAAAATAGATGCACAATCCCACCATCAAAATTTTATTAGGCATGTAAGTGAGAACTTTCTTTTTCCAAAAAATAAACTATGTGGACTAAATGGATTAAAAATAGGCTTACCAGCGGATATCACAGTAGTGCTTCATAGGTACCTGCAACAAGTAAATAATTCAAGTAAGTTATTACAACTCCAAATATTAACAAGTTCCCAGCCTCCCACAAATAAGAGAAGTAAGAAGTAGACTTACATATAAGATAGTGAATGCAGTCATGCACTAACTTGCGGGTGATCGATTCTAAAATCAATCTCGTCCATCAGAACATGATAATGTGTAGGCCAAGTTGTTCCCTAGAAAATCGAAACAAAAAAATCAAAATTATAAAGCTATAATGATTATGGAGCACTGAGAACAACGATGAACTTCAAGGAGCATTGAGAAACTCTTAGACTAGATATAAGTGTGTGGAATTTACAATCATTCCAGCATGTGAACATAAGTATAAATCATTCCAGAAAACTTAATCTACTAATTAGGCATTACCAGGTAACAGTGCATGATATTAGGAGGAAAAAAAAAAAAAGACGAGACATTAATTTGAAATCTTAGTCAATATAGATGGAGAGAACTGCAAGAAAAAGATAAAATCCAATACCTTCGCACCAAAACTTTTTCTTCTCATCACCTCAGTGTATCTTCCTTTAGTATCTTTATAAAAAGGAAGACACTAAAAAGAAGCAACTGGAAACAAAATAGATAGTATAACACCTTAAGTGGCCTTTGCTAGCAATGGACACATCAGGCTTTCTTCTCCCATTGCGAGCTACTCTTGTTGTTCAAAAGCTTTAGACTTGGAGTACTCCAGCTAAACAGCAACTTCCTAAGCTGTTTGACAGTGTTATTTATTAAATTCTAGGAATATGAGAGGTAAAATCGAATTCTCAGAGCCAAGCTTGGCCCAAATGACCAGTGTACTCAACTTGATGGATTTTCAATTCAATTTTCATGTGAAACAAGATCATAAATACAATTTTCAAAATAAAATTTAGTCAAACTAATTAAGCATAAATAAGATTTCAATCATCAAGCTTCTTTTAATCTCTACAGATCCCTAATCAGAAAATATCGTACTGTAATCAAACAATGAAACACAAAAACTAAGAAAATCCTATAAAATCAAATTAATTGAAAAAACTTCAAACAGAAAATCCAAAATTGACGAAATTTAGGGTTTAACAGTTTGTACAGAACTAGAACTATACCATTTACACCAACCCAATCATCAAAACCCTAAAAAGCAAAATTAACAAAACAAAAACAGAAAATATAGGAAACCCATGTTTCAAACTAACCTCTTGAAATAGAATAGTTGAGTAATCAATTAGTCTTCTCTGCATCTGACCCACGTCCATGCTGCTTCTTCTCTTTTTCTATAGCAGAACTAAAAAGACTAAACAATTTGATACAGTGAGATGGATGGATTAATGCTGTTTGATTGGGATCGGGATTTACTATTTAGAAGTGACGAGAGGAGGTTAGGTTTGGGTTTGGGTTTGTTTTTGCCCAGAAGAATATTGATTTGGGTTTTCTTATTTTAGAGGAAATCTTAACAGAAGAGGAAGATTCTTAGAGATTAAGAAGAAAATCAAAGAACCGGAAAAACGGAGATTTTTTAGGAACATTTGGTTTCAGTTTTGGAAAGACGAATCAAAATTTTAGCTGCGGAGGAAATTCGATTTTTGGCTGAAAAAAATGGGGGAAAAGTGCCGCCATGTTCTTGGGATCTTGTAAGTTGTAACTCATTTTTCAGGGGTCTTGATAGAAGAAGAAAGTACCAAGTGAAAAAACATAGGGCTAGGCTTAAGGGTCAAACCAGGTAAACGAAGATCACGACAACTAAGCTACTGGTTAACCAGTTTTGGGCGCCCAAAAGAAAATTAGCGGTGGGCGTTTATAAACGTAAAATATATGACAGATCCATATAGTGATTTAATGGTTCACCTTCAAAATCACACACTTTGTAAATTACCACGTTTTAGAATGACGTTTATTTTGCGTTAAATGGTGGGTCCAACTATTTTCATGATATATTACGGATTTTGTCTGTGAAAACCTAGTGACGCAACCAAACCGTCATTTAATAGCGTTATTGATGACCCCTTCTGGACTAGTCGCGAAGGTTTATTTCTGGCATGATCTGTGGCTTTCCATGAAAGCTTTGGCAGCAAAGTATCCGAGACTCTATAAGGAGAGTTCTCAACAGTTTGCTTCGGTGCACGATATATGTGGCGCATGCATTACTTTGTTGTTTCGCCGTAGGTTGAACCTAACAGAATCGATTGACTTATTGGAGATCCAACATGACTTGTAGCAGGTGGTTTTACGTAAGGTATGGAGGACCAGATGATTGGAGATTTTTCGGCGAAGAAACAATACATAAAACAATGGGACGCAGTCGCAGATTGCTCCTTCTGGAGGCTAATCGACATGAAGATAATACCTCCCAAAATCCTGTTTGTAGTTTGGTAGCTGCACAAGTCGTTGCCAACACGCGATGTACTGCACAAAAGAGATATGACATTACATAATTATCTGAAAGAATCTGATGGGAAGGGTTAAATGTAAAGGAAACTAAAGAATGTAAAATACAAAGGTTGTATTGATTGAAGTTGTCTGATTACAGAGATAGAGAAGTTTATTTATACATGCTTCTAACACAAACATAGGCAGTGGTGTACAGCTGTACATTAGCTGTCATAGATGACTTAGCAAGACACAGTCACTTGCTCTAACATTATCAATGTGGGCTTTGTAGCAGGGAACTTGAGACAACCAACTACCTATTCATTCACTGCGACTTCGCAAGGAATTTGTGGTCTTATTTTCTACGCTCATGGAAGATTAAGTGGGTGATGAATGATGATGTAGAAGCATTGTTGAGTAGCTGGAGGATTACAAAGTTTAGTCCCTCGCGATAAACAGGTACGGACTTTAATTCATTATGCAGTTATATGGCAAATTTGGCTAACACGGAATGCGATTGTAAATGGCGGAAAACTAAGATCTTTCAATGATATTACTAGGAAATTCGAGGAACCAATATCTCACTAGGAAATTCTACTCATTCAGAGGGCAGGGGGCATATCGCCGAAGACTCAATCTCAAGCACATGATTTGTACCTAAAGAGTGAATTTCATAAATGACAACAATATCAAACTAGACTAGTCATACTAGAGCAGGTGCACCACCTACAAACCGTATCCTCCAAATGTCTGTCATTTCTGATAAATTGAATTAGCCCCCAAATCTCCTCCGAACCAAAAAAACAGAAAAGATGAGTCAACAATCAACATAAATTTTGATTTGCAGAAAAGATAAGTAAATTTTCATTTCTCAATCACTCTCGAATCTTCACCACCAAACCATCTTTTCTCCTTTGCAAAAATCTTCTCCTCAACATGAGTCAACAATCATACACTAAAAGTTCTAAGTTGTAAAAGCTCCCACGTCGCGCGGCGAGGATATCCTCGTTTCCTATTGGTTGAGAAAGAGAGTTTGAGAAGGAGGCATTCTGGGGAGGACACTTGGCAATTGTCTATTAGTTCATATTAAATTATACTTTGATTACACTTCTTCAAAATCTCACCCACTATGGTGGTGTATACCTGCTTTTGCTAACTAAGTAGTGGACCAATTAGTATTTGCCATGTGTGTCTTGCACTAACTCCGTTAAAAAATAAAATTTACCCTCTTTAAACCCAGCCCCTGTTTGGTCTTTCCACTTGCGCCTGGGGGGCTGTTTTCGTCTTTTCGCGATAAATTAGAATTACCTTGGTGCCGTATAAAAGTGAATAATATCTTCCCCTCTCTGCACAAACCCAATCTAGGTTTTTATATATCCCGCGAGAAGTCCCAGTACACAATCATTGTAAGTCCGTTGAGCTCTAACCCACCGTAGAGAAAATTGTTGTTTCTTTGAAGAAGATAGTGGTGCTGCATGAGCATCAGCACGAGCACCATCAGGACTCAAACCCACTGATAGCGATATAATCAGCTGACAAGAAGGTAAGCACCTCCAATGACATCTTTTTGCAGTAGACACGAGAGTCCTATCGCTTTCTGAATATATTATTGTTTCCATTGAATAAATCAACTTTGTTGTTGGGTACGATTAATTTGTTTTTTCGTTGGTATTTTTTTATGTGAGGTTCAGTTTCTGTTATGTTGTATTGCAAATACTGACGATCACCTGGCGATCACCATGAGGGGAAATATCTTTAATAATTGAATCGGTGTAACTGGAAACTTAATTTGCTAAGTTATGGCCATATAAAATTTGTGTGGGTTGTGTTACAGCCAGCATGATGGCGAGTATGTAGTACGTATATCTCATAGCAGAAACTGTAAACATCCGGAAGAAGAGGAAGAAGGAAAAAGATCTAATGTAAGAGTTTCAACGGCACAACAGAGAAACACCAGTTGCGTGAGAATGAATATAAAAATAGGCCACCAAACAGTGTAAGAAAGCACCGAGTGGCTGAAACGTCATTGATTTGGCTGTTAATTAAGCTATATAGCAAATACTGATGATTGCCATTAGGTTTCTGAACTATCTTTGAAATGGAATCGGTATAACTGGAATCTTAATTGCTAGGTTACAGCAATTAACCTAGCAAACAGAATGTTCCAGCTGCAAAAATATCAGCATGTCGTATAAATTTTGTTTGGGTTGTGTTACAGCTAGCACGACCGCCATGCAATACCTATATCCAGAAGAGGAAGAAAGGAAAATATCTAGGGAAAATATCACTCAGGTATAATTGGTTACTGGAAAAGAACTAGAATGAGAAAGTAATACAGTTTAGTTGCTTGGTCGTTCGTCTTCTTGACAACCATTTAGGATAGAGAGAATTTTCTATTAAGATTGTTCGGTTTCATTCACTTTTACTTTTTTTTATAAGCTATTACCACCCGGCCATTGATGTTCCAGGTAATCTTCTTATTGTGTTTAGTAAATGTCTGCAAATGTGCATTTGTCTGCTACATTAGATTAATTTTTGGATTTTCTATGGTGCAACTGTTGATTGTAGAGTTTTAAATAATTTTTGTGTTTTGCTTGCATCTTGCTTGGCGTAGTCTCCTAATCTAAGCAGAACCTAATCTTTTTTCTATCAATGTATTTTAGGCCGATTCAAACTGTCGATGCATTTGTCTTTTTTATGGGTTTTCATTTTAGGATTTTCTATATTACAATTGTATTTATTTTCTTTTTGGTGTTTTACTTGCAGCTAGCAGCAGGGTAGTCTCCAGTTCATCTGCTAGATTCCTAATCTTCTTTGTGTGTTAAATATATTGAATTCATTGTTTGATTTCAGTGAGTCTCTTGCTTTTTGTGTGATCAGACTGGTGATGTCAAATTCATGATTTTCATGGGTTTTATTGTTTTGTGTTCCTTGGTAAGCATTCTAATTGTTGGTTGGTAGAAAAAGTTATATCGTCACTGGACCATATGCTTTTTTCTGGTGTATGAAAGTATCTCCGGTCCATATTTTTGTTTATTCAACAATCTTTAATTGTTTGCTTTAAATTGCAGTTGAATCTGAGTGTGGATGAGAGCTACATATATATCTTTTGTTTCTAACGACAGCAAATGGCCTTTTAATAATACAACGGGCTTCAGTAAAGGTGTTATATTTTCCACTTGATTTGGCACCTTTTTTGGTCATTATCTATTGATGTTTACTAGAATTATGCCCGTGCTTCGCACCGGGCTTTCTTTTTAACATATATGAGCTCGACTTCATCAAATGATATAACACTGTATGGTCGCCTTCTTACAGCCTCCGTAAGCTGCCCGCATTTGGCTCGTTAACCCGCCTATTTTGATTTTATGTCAGATGCTAGCAAGAAGCTAAATTATCTCAAGTTTCTTTTGTTTCTAATTAATAATGCTTCATAACCTGTCATTGGGCTCTTCATCTATGCCCCATCTCAATTACTGCACTACCGTGTTCTACAGTGGAAAAATGTAAGAAAGCACAACCTTTATTCAATATTAACCATGCTTTAGTAACCTCACCGTACTGCACTAAAGACTTCCTTGTCCAAGAGTCCAACAAATAATTGAAACTTTTTACGCTTGCGCCTCTCTTTAGCATCTTCATGCTGCTCCATCCTCATCTTCTCATTCAGCTATGTGCTCATGCGTCTACTCATGAATATTCTCTTTTCCCCTATTAACCACGATATGATTTGGGGGCATGAACAGATCATTGCAGCAGAAAGTCCGTTGATGTTACCAACAGTACATTATCTATGTGCTTGCCTTTCAGTAACTATGTTGGGTTGGTCTTCATAGTTGGTTTTCTGCAAATAAAAATAAAACGGAAACAAATTTATCACAAAATTTACTTATCTCGGTACATCAATGCCAAAATACCGACTCATCCAAAATAATGGTTCCGCACCATGGGTGGTAAACATCAGTTGGTCCCAAGAAGAGGAATGATCAAGTCAGCTGTTGCGGTCAACCTATGACTTTTCAAATTTCTATCTATATCATTTGTGGTTTCTAGCAACCTAGGCCAAACATGTGATAATCCAATTGAAAAGTTTTGGGTATGCAAAAGTATTGCAAAACCACACGCAAGGAACTTACAGGTTTTTTAGTTTAGGAATGCTAGGACCATTCCTCTAGCTCTTACAATTTCATCAGACACTTGGAAATAGACGAAAAGGAAAACATTTTCAACGCCATCATATGCACTTCACAGGAGCAAAGAATAGAAAAGATTTAAAATGCAAATGCTACCATCATAAGGAGTGGGATGGTAGTCAGATGTGAGGTTAGTCGAAGAAGCTGAGGGTTGAGGCATCTACGGTCCTCTATGGAAGTCTAGGCCTTGTTGTCAGTGTTGTTGTTGTTGTTGCTGTTGTTGCTGTAGTTGATGTTGTTGTTGCTGATGTTGCTGTTGATGGTGATTTGCTGATGTTGCTGCTTATTTGTATCATTCTACATCATTTTCGCTTGTAGTGCAAAAAGCTATTAACTGCGAAAGATTAAGAGATAAAAAATAAAGCCAAGAAATACGTTAGTCGGAATTGTAGTGCAAAAAGCTATTAACTGCGAAAGATTAAGAGATAGAAAATAAAGCCAAGAAATACGTTAGTCGGAAATTAGAATATATCAGTCAAGACTTTAAAGATCTCCCTTGTTTCAGGAATCAAATCCAATCGTGTACCAGTAACACAAATATCATTCATCAGAAGAATCATTTTCCTCACTAAGGCAGTCAACTCTAATTCAAACTAAGGTGAAAGGAAAAAGTTTAGACAAAGTTCAGACCCCAATACGGCCTCCGCCACTGCGGATACTGTCTGATCTTTCCCAACTACCATCTTGTGCACATTGGACTGAATTTTCTTTCTCTTATTGGGACGCTGAGCAGCCTGTCAAAAAATTATAAATATTGTAAGCCGATGAGCAATAGGAGCCACTGTAAAGCAGGCTTCACTACACTTTACATTTAGATGTAATCTTACCAAGCTCGTCTCAACTTGTAACGGTCCTCCACCCTCTTTATTGGTAAGTTGTATCGCCAGTTTAGCTACATCTCGTTCAATTGAATATGCTAGTTCATTGATAACAACACCAAGTTCGCCAACAGCTGGTTTATGCTGACCACCACTCGGAATTTCCACAATTGGCTGCATGTTTTTTCTCTTCGTTGGACACCCAATAGGCTGTTACACAATTATAGACATTGTCAGCAGATTAACTCACCAAGGTCGGCTGAATTTGTAATGGTCCCTTTTCCTTTTCACTGGCAAGTTGTGCAGCAGTGTGTTCCTTCCCCTTGAGTTGAATGATCTGGTGCATTGATAATATCACCATGCCAGTGAATGGATGTTCTATTAAGTGTGACACCTTGTGTGACAATGCTCGCTTCCTGTTCAGTTGCTTTACGCATTTTTCTATATCCCTGGAATGGTATGATACCGAGGGTTGAGAAACTTTTTTTGGGCTGCTCGGTCGGTTCCCTCCTTTTTTGCTGAGCACCTTTGTCCCTTTTTTCTTTTTTGTGTCGTACCTTTTCCAACGTTCCATCTGACCCTGGCTGCGACCCTCCGGAAAAAAATCACCAGTAAGTAATCAACAAACCATGCAATTGCAGAGTTCTAACTTGGCGATCCATATTTGTTACTTTAAAGTATAAATAACAGTATTTTGTTTTGGGTGATTGGTCAAAGCTACCACTTCCAAATTCACTGCGCAGTTGGAATTCACTGCACTGAGCCATTACAATTACCCGAGAATTCTGTTTGTCTTGCTATGTCCAATTCCAACCGCTCTTTAGTTTCTAGTCCCTCTTTTCCACTTCTTTGATCTCGATCTCTCCTGATCTCGGCATGCTCCTCCCTTTCCCTATGTTCTTTTGCCTGTCTTTCTCTCTCCCGTCGAGCTTATTCCTCCAGTCTCTCCCTTTCTCGTCCAGCTTCCTTCTCCTGTCTTTACCTCTATCTTAGAGCTGTATTTGCTAAGGATGCCTGTCGGGAAACAATAGCATGTTTAGAATTTATATATCATATAATGCTAGTGTAATTGCTACGCCGTCGAACTCCTACATTCGATACTTTCCTTGTTCGCCATCTCCCTGGCTGCACCCCAACAAAGGAAAAAAAAATTCTACGACCATTACCAACCTACCAAAGATCCCCGACACATTTCCGTAATTAGTTTTGATATCTTTGCTAAAATAATTTAGATCAAATAATGCTAACAATTAGATGTATACAGTTGTCCATGGAGCAATAAGCAGATACTTATTGAACACCTACATATGAGAAGAAAGCTAGATTAAGATCAAACCGGACTGTATGCTCCTTTTTTTGCGGCAATTACAATAAAGTGATCGGTTGGTACAAACCTAGTTCAACAAATTAACACAAAAATTTCAAAACAAAATCAAACCCGAAAAAAAAAAAAATAACTACCTAAATCTTATTATTAACAATGTCGATAGTTTTACTCCATAGTATTAAGAGGGAGGAAGAGATAAGGAAGAATAAAAAAAACAAATCGTGGGGAAAAAAAAAAGACAGAAGAAGTTAAACGATAAACCCAATAAGTAGAAGGAATTATAACTCATTGTTGTCTTGGAATTGAAAAAGTGTTACCTTAAGATTAAAATCTTGAGAACAAAATCGTAGCAACGGAGAAAGTTGAGACAAAACCTAGCTGGGTTTATGTCGTGAGGGAGAAAAGAGAATTCGCTTTTATATGGTCATATAAGTAGGAATTCTAATTTAGCCTGAAAAGACAAAAATAGGCTCCGAGAGATGTAAGCGAAAAGACCAAACAGCCGCCAATATTAATGTTGGTAACCTTTATTTTAACGGCGTTAATTTAAGACACACTTGGCAAATAATAATTGGTCCAAATTTAAGTTAGGTAAAGTGGGTGTACATCAATTACGTGGGTGATATTTTAAAGAAGTGTCAACGGAGTGTAATTTTTTTTCGACCAATCAAAAGAAGCCAAGTGTCCTCCTCACAATGCCTCCCTCCCAAACTCCCTTTCTCGGCCAATAGGAAGTCGTGGTATTGTCACCGCGCGACGTGGAGGCTATTACAACTTAGAGCTTTTAGTGTATGATTTAGAAGTGGTAACAAGGATCTCAAATGATAACTTGAATCTTTCAGTGGCTCTATCGGATAGAGTCTATCCCTTTGTGCGTATAAAGCGCAGGGGATCGATCAAGTAAATTCTCTTCTTGCTATCCTTTAACTCCTGTAGTTTGCGTTTCTCTTATTCCATTGCTGGCTTGGTTACCGGAGTAGGAAGCATAAGAGATCGTAAGATAGTCCACGAGACTAGGAGTTATTGGAGCATATATTGGTTCGCTCCGCCATGGGAGTTGAATGTTGATAATTAAACATTTCACCGAGATTCCGAACTGGTTGTGCTCAACTGACAGCAAAGACTAGAGTAGTAAAATGGAATGCTTGGAAAATCAATTTGAACAATGTTGATCAACTTTGACTTAACTATTACCAATATAGTTTGTTGCATGGCTTCAATGGATACCAGTGTTGTTAACTGCCACTGGCCTTCAAATTTTTATTTGAACATCTTTACTTTCTTCATTTTATTACTATCCTTGGGGGTGGATATTTTTGAAGGATAACTGATCCTTCTAGCTTTCATTTTTCATTATACATTAACATGTGGAAAAGACCTGCTACAAGCATTACAAGCAGTGTTGTTTGTACCATGACTAAAATTGCCACAGTTTGGACCAGAATACCCTTTTTAGAGGTCGCCTAGCTATAAGCTCAAACTGCCAGCCCAGTTAGCCAACCTGCCATTCAACTTGCCAGCCCAGTCCAGCAGTCCATATTATCAACAGTCAACGGAGGAAAGTCAACCACTGGTCAAAGATGGTCAAAGTCAACGGTTGACCGGAGTCGGTCAAAGTCAGTTGCTGGTCAAGAAGGGTCGAAATCAACTGTTGACCGACTTTGGTCAAAGTCAACCGTCGGTCAAAGTTGGTCAAAGTGAACTATCGGTCAAAGCCGAAGTCAACTGTCAGTCAGGTCAACTATTCCGTACAGACTGGGCCAGAACCACTTTTGGAGAGCTAGAGGAAGGTTCCAGAAGTTTCCAGAAGCCTTGCTGCCCAAGATACTTGCAGAATCAGAATTAGGGTAGGATACATATTTTGTAACTGTATATATAGAGGGGACAAAAACCCAGAAAAGGATCCCCAATTCCTCCACACAGAAATCAGCCACAAGATGGCAACCCTAGAAATCTGTCCCCTCCTCTCCAAAACCCTAAATTCATTGTATCCTGATAATCAATAAAATATCACTCCCCAAGGGGATTCACCCGTGGATGTAGGCACAACAGTGTCGAACCACGTAAAATCTGTGTCTTATTTATTTTCCTGTTTATGCATGTTTTACATCATCACCAGCTATATTCGTGTTTTGTATGAGAATTTATACTCCCGTACAAACAAGTGACTAGAGATACATAAGTATATGATGGTGGCTTGGTTACGGGAATATGAGCCATTGGAGTGTTACGTGAGGTGAAGGAGCATATGCAGGTGTCGTAATGACGTGAGTGGGAGGCACAACACTATATAATGGTGGCTAGAAGTACAAGATCATGAATATATGATGGTGGCTTGGTTACGGGAGTAGTAGGCATTGGAGGGTAATATAGTTTAAGGATCAAATGAATGTGGCTTAGTAACATTAGTCGGAGGCATTGGAGTCTATATATGATAATGGCTTGGTTATGGGAGTAACAGACAGTGAAGTGTTTAACCCTCCAAACTTGTATGGGTTTTCGATGTGCAAAAACCCGAGTCCTTTTTTTCCTACTACCGTGATGACCTGGCTTTCTAGCGTTTTTTTTGGAACTCAAATTTGAATATGGAACAGAATTACTCCCTTCCGAAACCGAAGCAGTAATATACTTCATAGAATTATTTTCACCCAATTTCCGGCGTTTCCTTCTCCGCGGATTAGGCAAGTTAGGTGCATGCTTAATCTTCACCTGCTCTTCTGCAACTGTCCCTGATAATATGATTAACGGAGATTTTTCTTTGATGATCTCTGTTACAGTGATGAAAGCAGTAAAGCAATCTCGATCAGTATGGACTTTGACTGACCTTGGAATAAAATTCATCCCCCTATGATTTCTGATTCTTAGCTTCATTGCTCTTAAGTCTTCTAATTTCAAAGTACATGGATCAATACATAACACCTCTCCACAGATTTTGCCTAAGGCATGCATAAGATTTGATGTCCATAGTTGATAAGGAATCCCATGCACTTCGATCTTGAAGTCAGTTTCAATTCCTTGTTTTGCTGAAGACCAGAAACTGTTATCCCACTTATTTGAGGCTAAAGTGACGTTGTTATGCTTAAAAGTGAAATCTAAATCTTTGCTATTAGCATAAAACAAAGCCTGAAAAGAGTTGATAGGATATAGTTTCATAACATTGTAGTTCGAGAGATTAGATAATGTAATACTAATTGACTCCCAGGAACTAACAGTTATAGGAGAAGAAATCACATAAGCATCTCTCTAATTGCCCAACATATTAGAAGAGACCTTACTATTTATTTTTAGGAATTCGCCCTCTCTAGAGTTATGGATGGTAACTGGATAAACATTAGCCATTTTATCACAGTGAAAAGGGGAGGGAATTGTAATCCTACCAGGTGCTGGATTCCTGAAAGAAGATGGATTAATAGGTTTTGCATCGTGTAAAAGAGCTTGTGTATAGGAAGGTTTAGGAAACGGAAGTGATGTAGATTTAGAAGCTAATGGGTTGTGAGGAAGAGAGGTTGGACGAGATGAAGGATTTTTACTGGTTTTCTGAATAGATGTTGTAAAATCAATCAAACTCTCTAACGCAGAAGCTAATTGAAACCATCCTTCAAAAACATCGCCAGACGGAACATAAAATGAGACAGGATTGCTCTTAGGATTGGATCTAGAGACCATAATATGAAGATAGTATCCTTTTTCATTTGAATGTTTATTCACCAAGAACCAAATCTTATTATCTTCAAATTTCCAATGTGTTCTTCCGGCATCGCCATTTTTTGCAGCTTCGAAAAGACAATGCTGGAGCTTTTTAGAGAGGGATAAGGGTAGGGCGCCATGGGAAGATCCTAGGGAAAAGAACTCAGAAATTGTAATGGAGGAGTTAGGAATGAAAGAACTACAAGAAACCCTAAAGAATTTTCGATCTATCCTAATGAATCTTTTTTCAGTGGCCATAATCGAACATGAACCTATGAATAACTATGGGAACCTAAAGGAAAATCTAAAGAAAGCTAGTGATCCTAGAAGCATTCAGGGATTGAAAAGAATTGTTTCAGAGATTTTTTGAGTTTTCCATGAGAGAGAAAACTGGTGTCTTCGTAGCCAGAAAGTATGTGTGAAACTTGGCTTAGAGTTTTTAGTAATGTGATCAATAATATTAAAGGGTGATGAAGCAAAACAGGAGAGCATGATCAGCTTATAAAGCAAAGATCAGAGGCAAAGCAGGAACAGGTGTGGAGTGAAGCACAAAAGAAGAACAGGACCACCAACACAAGCTGTTGGGTTGGTCATACAAGATGCCAATGGTTGTAAGAAGACCCAACCACAATGTCAGGCAACAAAAACAGACAAAGACTCAATAATTCACTCAACTAACTCCACTCACAACACACAAACTAAACACACACTTGATTTATTCACTAGCTAACACATAAGAGAGGATAGGGGCACAGCCAATAGCTCTCACAGTATGGATAGCTCTTCGTACGTTTGAGACCTCTACAAAAGACCATGATGATTTCATCTGCATAAAGAATATGAGAGGGAAACGTGGTACCTCTAGGGGAAGAGATGGAGTGAATTCCATCCGCAGCTAATAGTCTTGTAATTCCGCGACTAAGAACATCCTCAGCTAAACAGAAAATAATGGGCGAAAGAGGATCTCCCTGCCGAACCCCTCTTGTACAGCTAAAGTAGCCCATCGCTTTGCCATTAACTACAATTGATAGCTTAGCAGATTGAAGAATGACCTGAATCCACCCCACAAATTGCTCGCAGAAACCAAAAGCTGAAAGAGTTGATAACAGGAAGTCCTAGTCAATAGTATCAAATGCCTTTCTGATATCAAACTTTAAAGCAATTTTCCCCTCGAAAATCTTATTATTAAGCAAGTTAATAGCTTCGGAAGTTAAGCTGATGCACTCAAAAATGCTTCGTCCCTTCAGGAACACCCGTTGTTGTGGAGAGACAATTCTAGATGCAATAGGACTCAACCTATCAGCCAGGATTTTACAAATAATCTTAAAGTGGGAATTACCCAGAGCAATAGGTCGGAACTTTTCAATAACATCAGCACCAGGCTCTTTAGGAAGCAGAATAATGTGGTTAGGGTTCATGTTTGGGAAAAGCCAACCTTTTTCAAAAAAATACATCACCGAGTTGAATACGTCCTGTCCGACAATATCCCAAAAGGTGGTGAAGAATATACCCCAAAGCCATCCGGAGCTTCAGAAGCATTCATGTTGAAGACAACTTCTTTAACCTCTTTAAGAGTAGGAAGTACAGTAAGAGAAGCATTTTCAATATTTGTAACACAACTACAACTTTCTACGTGTCTATCAATAAACCCATTATTTACAAAAGCTGAGTTACCAGAGTACAGCTCTGTGAAGTAAGAAACAATATGATTCGACATAGCATCATGATCCAAAATGATGTTACCGTCGGCCTATAAGTGAGTGAGTGAGTGGACGCTCTGATCTTTGCTGCCCGATGAAAGAATTTAGTGTTGCCATCACCATCAGGCATCAGCTACCCACTGCACTCTTGATTTATCTCTCCAGAAAGTATATTGCATACGTAATGCTTGCTTCATACTTTCTGAAGCAACAATTTCTTGAGCATGTAAGGAATCAGAAAACCCCTCATTCTGGATTTTAGCTTGGATAATATCAAGGTCAAGAAAGGCCTGCCCAAACACTTTATTAATATCACCAAACACAGCTTTGTTCCACTGCTTAAGCACCACTTTTAAAATTTTCATCTTTTGCAAAAGAATAAACATAGGACATCCATAAAAGTCACGTTGCCATTCTCTTTCGATCACAGCTCGAAGACCAGGATGTTGAATCCACATCCTCTGAAATTTGTAACCAGAAGGGAAAGATTTGTCCCCTTTCACAAATTCGAAGAGTAAAGGGTAGTGGTCTGACCGAACTCTTGAAAGAGTGCTACAAGAAGAAGAGTCCCAGAAAAGAAGCCAATCCTCATTGCAGATACTACGGTCAAGCCTGGATTCAGTATGACTACTACTTCTATTCTTCAGAAGTTTGATATGCTCACATAAGATTATGTTAGAAATCTTATTATCTCGTTTACCAACAAAAGCTTTTCTGGAATGCAAATTAGTATCAAAACCATGGAAAATTCTTGTTCAACATCCATCCTTCTCACAATTGCACTTGAATTTGAGTCTAGTTTCAAATGAGAATTTAAGCCGTTTTAGACTTTATGGGAACTGTAAGGATCAATTTAAGACCTCTAAGCCTTATTACATTCTTGATTCATGTAATAATTTAATCATGCGATGATATCATTTGGCCTGCAAACCTGCTTTATATCTGTGATGATCCCATTGTTAGGAAACCGGTCCTTGTTTGGTATGTAAACAGAAATTGGATAAGTAAATGCATGTAAAGATTATTTAAAAGTAACAATCACAGTCGTTCTATATAATCTATGTGGTTCGGCCAGTTATGCTAGGCTACTGAGTTCAGCCAAGTACTTCCTTATCAATCAATACTCTTTATCTATGAGTCGCAACCAAATTTAAAGTTTGAAAATTTAGGATGAAGGGACACGATTTTTGTCAAAACAGGAGTCACTTGAAAAAGGAACTTTAATTCCTCGCAACGTTTTTTTCAAGAGTTACAACTCTTCACCATATTTATTTAAGATAAAATCTCCCAAAAATCAACGTGAGGAACGGCAATGTCTAATTGCAACAATTTCGGGCAAAGAAACACCATGTTTTTTTTGCAACTTTGTGATAAGTTCTAGCAAATTGGGTGCTTTGCAATAATGTATCCATTTTGCATCCTTATACTGTATAGGTAAGAATCTTATTTCCAGTTCTCTTGTTCGTGCATCATCTTTTCAGGTGCAGAACCATCGGTTGAAAAGAAAAAAGGAATAAAAGGTTAGCTTATAAATAATTAAGATACATAAGAATCGTTCGATTGGAGAATCTTCCGTTGTTAGATTGGTATAACATGCCAAGACTTGGAATGGCAATGCCAAGTAGCTCAAGAACAGATCAATCGCGAGAAAATCTGACTGGGTCGACGTTAGGAACTTCTTGAAGCGTAGGAAGAGCCCAAGTTTTGCTTTTATTCACAGTATGGAAGACGGCGAGGAGGACTATTGACCAGAAACCTTTACTTTTGTTATTGAATGCCCGGATAGGGATCGGGTTAATGCAGTTGTATGAGAGCCTATGTACCTCGGGGTTTTATTGATAAAAATAGTGTGCAGTGTAGATAAATTGAAGGATAATTGTGTACCGGGATCTGCAAATAGGCATAAGAGATCAACAAATAGCCAAGGAAAAATGCAGTTGACAATTAGGAGCGTATAGTATAGTAACCCATGTCTAAATGAGCGTACAAGGAGAGATGGAAGGAAATAAAACTTCTCATGGAACTATGAGTTATCATGCTTGCATGTAGAAAAGCTTAGTTTGAAGCACCCGTTATGTCACTTGCCTGAGCATTAACGAATATAAGTGTCCGCTATTTGAATTTTGTACTTGTTTTGGGATTTTGTTGTCGATAGTCTTGTACATTTTTGTCTATTCAACGTATTGAAGCCTATCATTTAGTCTTGTCTATAACAATGCCCTTGTAGTATCTCTAGATTTTCTAGTGGACATTGTCTGAAAGTTTGTGCCTAATGCACATTTCTTTCCTCATTGTAGTTTCAGTTATTTGCTAAAACCTTCCAATATTTTCCCTTTTATCATTTCATACCCTTTATCATATTGCTGTGAAATTAAATCTAACATTTGGGAACTTCTTTACTGATTCATAAAGATTGGTTGCCCACTTGTTTGGACTGATTTGCTTAATTATATGGTTTGGCAGTTGTCTTCATCTCTCGTCGACATGTTCCGCATGCTCTGTTTAGCGGTTGTTGACTTTGCGCATGAACATTGTATTTTTTGTACTGGTGTTGCTTAAAGGAATTCGTGTGACACCAAACAAGAGGCCATCTAATGACTAATGAGTATACGAGGCGTCTAGGTTATTCACATGCACATTTGGACAACTAATTGGACGACCGAAGGAAGTCCTCTATGGATTCACTATGGGGCTAAAACGTAGTTCATTGCAGTGGTCGGCGCTCTTGTCTCGCCATAAACACAACCATCAGTTTTAAACAAATTTCAGCTTCATTTTTTTTTTTTTTGGACAATTTCAGCTTCAATTCATTACTCATTTCCGGGTACATACAAAACTTGGAGTTGCATTATCCCACGGATACTTGAGTATCATAAACTTGCCAACTTTTCAGTGGCATGCTTGTTTTCTTAAAAATTGATTCTTAAACCAGTTGCACAATCACCTAAAATAGTATATGTAACAGTTCATGTAATCACGATTCATCAAGACCGGGCGCAACCCGCAACTAGCAATTTTTTTAGTCCAACCAACATTTGCTTAAGATATGCTTCATTTTTAAGACCCAAGGCCGAAGGGAAGACGAAAAAAACACACTAGAGCCTCATTGCCCTCATCGTTTTAGCTGGTACGAGACATGCATGTATGCCCACTCCCTCTTTTGAGGTTATTCAAAAGCTGAGGAGAAGGATCTGGTTGCATATTACATAAACCGCTACCTACGGGAAACTAATGCCCACGTCAATAATCGAGTTCGACTTGGAGAAGAGTTTAGCGGCGCCTGGAGACTGTTTTCCTTTAATTTTTCTTCAAATAGACCTCTGAGAATTTAAAAAGAACGAATCACTTTCTTTATGTGTTCACTATATATTATTTAATCCACTGAATAAGGTGATTCATCGTTTGATTGAGAGGAGTACCAAAGAAAAAAAAACATGGAAGAGGGTAGAATGGATGGCGAAAGAGGAGATGGAGATCTTGAAACCCTAAAACCCCGTCTATTCCCAATATTGTATCTCACCGTATGTGCTAGCATTGGAGGGCTTGTTTTTGGTTTTTACGTTGGTAAGTCATATTAATCTCCTCCTTACGCTGGTTAATTGGGATATTATTCAGTTTGATTTCCTATCAATGATAGACTTCTCCAAATCCATTGACACGATATTATCCGGTAATTCTACTTTTCCAGGATTCATCATTGCTCGATTTGGCATGCTAACAAATGATAACTCTATTTTGCATGTAAGTTTATAGATTTTTTATATACACTCATACCATTTTGTCATAGTAAAACTAGGATTCAAAATATTGTGGTACTCAATTAGCATTCCATTGTATATATGTTAATTATGCTTACCAATTAATTGGTAGGAAACTTATAAAACCGGTTTAGTTGGAGCCATTGTGGGTGCGGCAGCCGGTGGTTTGACAAATGACTGTGTGGGCCGAAAGTCTTCAATCCTGATTGCTGATACCTTGGTATTCATTGGAGGAGTACTACTTAAGTTGATATCTTTTGGTGATGAGTATTGCCTGGATTCTATGGGGAATACATTTATAGCTTTGGGGGTTGGAATGGCTTCAATGACTTCGCCACTCTATATATCAGAATTTTCCCCACCTAAACTACGAGATACCTTTGTTAGTATAAACTTCATCTTTTACGGAGTGGGAAAACTTGCCTTTTTTTTTCTCTATATTGTAAGTACTCTACTTACATTCTTGTTGACACTCTTTTCACTATTTAGCTTTAACGTTTAGAATTCCTAATAATGGCGTCTCGCTCAACTAACATTCTTATTTTTTTTCCTTTCAATATTAAATATTTTTCAGGATTCTGTTAGAACTGCTAATCACATAATCGCATTAGCTGGAATCCCAGCTTTATTTCAATTTTGTCTAATGTTTTCGTTTCCAGAACCTCCTATGTGGCTTTACAAGAAGGTTAGTGTTGAAACTTATGTATAGGGTAGGTATTGAAGAATAAGTAGGCGTATAAGCATGATCTAACAATGTTCACTTTCTCATTTATAAAATGGAATCAAACAGGACCAAGAAGTTGATGCAATTAAAGCTTTGAAGAATATATACACTTGTTGTGAAGTTGGGAAAGAGTATGATGTTTTTAGGTTGTCAATTAGGAGGGAAGCTGCTGCTGAAGATGAGATAAGCTATTCTGGAAGAAACATCTTCTGTAGGATACGTAGTGCATTGAGCAGTCCTTCAGTACGTAAACAATTTGTTGTTGGCACCGCTCTTCAAATTGTCCAACAATTAGTGGGGACGAATGCGCTCATATATTGTGCCTCTAGTATCCGTAGGATGAGCGGCCATGGAGCATCAAACCTTAAAAACGACATCTCGTTCATGAAGGAAACACTCGGGGAAAGTCATGGGATGAGTTCTATTGTTAGTGGCTTTTTTTGTACACTTTGTTTAGTGGCAGGATATGGCAAAAGGAAGATATTATGCTGGAGCATATATTGTATGTTAGCCTTTGCAGTATGTTTAAGTTTTATGTACATAGTATCACCTAATACCACTGAATTTGTCAGTTGGTCCGAGAGCACCATACATTTCAAGAACAACACGTGTTTGAGTTACCTTGCAGCCCCAGATGCAGATTCGTGGGATTGTTTAACATGCCTTGGAGCATCCACTGGGTGTGGGTTTTGTCGTGGTACACATAACAATATCCTGGTAAGCAAGTAAATTAGAGACCATTATTTTACTTGCTCCAACTGTGATTTTTTTTTAGAATAGTCTCCAACTGTGATTTCGGAAGTCATTCCTACGACAGCCAAGCTACACTTAATGCTCATTGGTTTCATCACTTGTGGTAATTCCATGAAAATTACATGGATTTTCATATAGTTAATATTTATTATTACTGATGGATCACTCTTTCCTCTTGCACAGGGTCAATCCAGCGGTGCCTGCCTAGATGTGGAGCCAAATGGAACATCACAAGCCTGTTCTGCTAAAAATCGATCTTGGAGCACAAAAAAATGTGAATATAACGTTTTCAAACTACCAGTTCTAATGAGCTATCACTACTACGCATTTTTCTATTCAATCAGCTTAGAAATCATTCCATGGATTATGAACTCGCAAATGTATCCGACGGAAGTTAGAGGGATATATGGAGGCATAGCTGCAGTGGCTTACTGGACCAGTTTTCTTATTATAATCCTATCATCTTTTTTCTTAACTAAAATTGGAGGGCCTCTCTTAGTATTTCTACTGATCAGTTTGTTTTGTTTTTTTGCTTCCTGGTTGATCAAGTTGTTTGTACCAGAAAACGTAAGCTTCTTCATATCAGCTAGAGCCAAAAAAGGTTATTGAAGTGTAATTGTATTGTGCCATTGCAAATAAAAAACCGGTTCTATGTTTCATATTTTGCTTTAGTTTATTAAAACTAAATTTGTACTTATGAAGGAAATAAATGGTCAAGAACCTATGGTTCTGTCTCTCAAACTGTGAACTGGACTCTTTTTTGACAGAGAATGATATATCGGACTACTCATGCTAGCGGAGAATAGTCTCACAATATTAATTTCTAGCCTCACCGCCTCAACCACTTTGTGTAGATTTCAATAGCACCCGGTTCTGGTGTGCACCATCTACTTCAATTGCATATCATAGAATATGAGGTTAGAATGGCAAAAGTATTGCACTTTGTTTTAACCATAAAAATAAAAATTGACATTGGTAACGCTTGGAGCATTTTTCATATATAAAAGAAGAATACAATCAGGTTTGAGAACATTTCGCATCAATATACCGAGAACATTGATTCTCTAGTTCCTTTATTCTTCTGCAGTTTCGAATGCAATGCAATGCAATGTTTTATGATGAAGCACATACGTCGTCGTTTTGGGAAAAAATTACATGGTTCATCAAATTATTTTGTACGATACAAAATGCCATTCTAAAGAATTCCTAAACTAGACCAAACAACGTATTTTTTTTGCGCAGAGTTGCGGAACGATGGATGTCTATCTGGCCAATATTAAAAAAACTAATCATTAAAAAAAAACTAGTTTAAGTTAAATATTTTTAATTCTCCCTAAATTTGAGGAAAAATAGGAAAAGTCAAACTGGTCTATTTTTTGAAACAGAGGAAGTAGGTTATGACGATATGAAGTTTATTAAAGGGGATATTTAGATCAAGGTTAGGTGAAATTCGCACTGGCATTACAAATGAAAAATTGGCAGCTAATGTCAAAGATATACGAAGGTATACATTTAGTTTGTAGAGAAAAATTACAATTTCTTTGTAAAAAACGAATGAAACTTATACATGTTATATTTTTCTATACGATGGTTAATTTGGACAACTATCTACTATTAGACCCATCATTCCCTATAGGTATGTCACTTTCAGTGGTTCATGTCAAATTTTAGTCACAAGCTGTAGATGGATGGACTATTATTTAGTCGTACTAGTGTTGCAGCCCGTGCATTCGCACGGGCCCGAGTCCTTAAGGTGGTAAGGTGGCCGTCTTCACTATCGAGGCTCATATATGTTTTGGGTGTATCGTTGTCTTTCCCAAGAGATGAATTTGGAGATATTTTGCTGCATAATGATGTGTTCTCCAATATTTTTCTTTGGCTGCATAATGATGGGTTCACTGATATGTACTTGATGAGTTCCATATTTGATTCATTGGTTGCAGTTGTATCATTACACCTACTATTGCGAAACCCAAAGAGTGATAGAGAATATAGAAAATAAAGCATATACCAAGTTATATCAAATTGTACTGATCATGGATTAGTTATATCAAATTGTACTATTGTTTAGACCTCATTCTTCCTTCTTTTGCCTTCAGCATCCTCTCTTGTACCTCATCTTCTCAACCTCATCTTGATACTATTCCATCAGTTTTTTTTTTGGGTCTCCTGCTTTTGGCAACACTATGGATCTCATATTTTTTGGTTCTTCGTTGAAGAGTGAAGCTCTCAATTCATCTCCGTGCTGTAGAGACGGGCTTTCCTTTTCTCTATTCTGAAGGCGTAGGTCATAATAGCTTTTGGTGGCCGTGGTATCCTCTTTCTCCTCTGTAGTATCAGGTACTTCCTCGAAATAAGGTACGACCGGATCATGCTTAGCTGGTAGTTTAAGGCGGAGGCCATAGCAGCGATTCCTGGTCTTTTCCTGGTTTTCGATTAGATGCTCAACCATTCTCCAGTTTTTCTGCGATTATGATTAGTCTAATCTCTGTTAAAGCACAGAAAAAGCAACTGAGTAGAGTTTTGTATATCTACCTCTATTGGTACATAACAATAGACGAAATCAAAATAAATAGAACGATACCTGTTTTAGTTTTGTATATTGATTCTAGTCAAGAATAGTGTTATTGGGCATGTATTTATACATACGTGATTATAACCTCTAGTGTCTCCAGAGTTAAAAACTAATACTGTTTATAAACAGATTCAAGATCATATCTTTTAGAGCAAGCAAACTTATATTTTAGTCAATTAAGACTTGTGTGAGAGGAAAACATTAGGAATCCCTAAGCTTGCAAACATTAAGAGAACATTAAGTGCTCCTGGGCCGGGTTTGTATTGCCACATGCTTTGTCTTGCACCTCCTTCCTCTTTTACTGACAATACGTGGGTCTGAATGTTTAGTTTGGTGCCAAGACCGAAACTATTCCAGCTACCTCACTAAGATTAGCCATGACTACAGCTAGATCTATCTTTAAAAAAACTATTGTTGTATTATCTAAACCGCAGTTTTCTGCGTCCCAGGTTCAAAACCTTTGCTCCATGTTGATTATTTTGATTCCGTGGGTTGAACAATGTTCGTAGTATCTGCATCATGTTTTTGTTCCTCACTATCAAAATTTAGATGGCAGGTCATTCACCTCAGAAATAATCACCTATGCAGAAGTTTAAATGAGTGCATATACGTTGTTTTCTATCGTACACTTCCGTTTAAAAATACACCCCAACTGTTGCAAAGTTTGTCATATATTATGGTTCCTCGGTGCATGTATTATGAAAGTGTTGTCGTCAATGTAGGAATACATTCAAAACCCATCTTTACCGGTCCCTCCATTTAACCAAAACACTTTCCTTCAATTGCACTTTTATGGTGTCACATGGCAACAATAAAACCAAGGTAATCTGCTAAAACTTGGCATGCATTTCCCGTTTTATATTTAAACAAAAAACCAAAGTGATCTAAGATCAAACAAGAAATTTTACTTCATTACACTTAAAAACAACAACCACTGAACCTGGTTTAAAAATGTCACATAAATTTCCATGATACTCTAAAATGAATAGATTCCAATAAACGACAGCCAATTAAAATGTTACGGACTGTTCAGTATACTGCAATTAGTTTAGAAATCGAATAAATAAACTACCAGAAAAAATAACATAAGAACGGTAAAACTATCAAATACTTTTAGTCAGAAAAATCGGAATCCACCTCCGAGTCCTCTGCATCGGTCATCTCAAAGGCCAATACTCTATTATCATCTTGCAGTATGACAACATCAATTCATAATTACGATTAATGCTAAAAAGTGTCCAATTAAAGCAGAACAGTGTGAATAATTAAAACACTACAACCTACCTTCTCGAAGCACATCTTCCTGTCGGTTCCAAGTGATGGCATTGTCCATGGACAGTACAATAACTTCTCAGCACATTTTGATGGAGTTAGTGGTCCATTGAGGTAATATTCCATGCATCGAATTGTTTCTTCAGGTAATTGTTTTTTACCCCTTTTGCTATCACACATTTCATGTACTTTAATCTTCTCATCTTGCCAATATAGTTCATATATATCTTCCAGCTCATGGTTTATTGGAGATATTTTTCACGAATAGAGACCTGAAGGATCCTTGCTGAACAACTTCCATCTCAAACACAAATTGGGAACTGTTTACATGTTTAAGATGGTCTATCTCATCTGATAGCTTTTCCTGAGATAACAAATATTGTTAGACATGTGATCACAGCCCATATTAGAACGCCAAATATTAAGAGTACTCTATTACCCACCTCATTGTTCATCCATTTAAGTCTCATGAGATCCGAAAGCTCACTAAATTTATGTTTGTTGTCAAAAAGAGACGCAGCTGTGTCTCCTTCGACAGTCACCTTAACAGCTTCCCCATCACAAAACACATCAAGCTCTAGACTAAGCCTGCATAGTAGTCAGCAAAAAATTTAAACATTGACAACTTCACTGTTGTTAAGATTAAAAACTGATTACTACCTTCAATGAATGGCTTCTCGCAACCACAACTGTCATAGTAACATTCTTTAAAGTTTCGGTGCGCAGGAAAGCATTTAGCACAAGTTAGGTAATACCAACTTGTTCCCAGCGCAACACCTTTAACCATTCCTTTGCATGTGATAGTCATACCCTGAAGAGCAGGTCCATAATTCTGTTAGTTGTATATTGCCAACTTATATACAAAGGAGAAAGTAGCACACAAAGTTTATCTTACCATTATGTTGACAACTTATATACTTGGAATGTTAGGCAGTTCGTACGCATCTCTGAAATTCATTATGTTGAAAAGCAGAACTTTCTCGATTGGTTTTTGGTAATGATGTATACTCCCGACTCTGTAGGTTCGTAGGTTTTTCTGATATCTACACAATTAACACTATGATTAGCATCGATTATGTACATTAAGACATTCCCATTCAGATGGAAGTGAACAGTAAAACTGTTTCAGTTCAAAAATTATATACACATCCTAGGGCAAAACAATAACCAAACATAATTCTAATGCAACATTAAACACTTTAAGAAATTCTCCAGTCTTAGCAAAAATATTAAAAAACATCATTTTAAAATTAAATTTCCAACACCAATAATTTTACCCAATTAAACATGAAACATAATGCAAGGCTTACCCATCTTTGAGAGCTTGAACCTCAGGTAGCGCCAAATCCACATAGAATTTAGATGCATCCGTGGAAGAAAGACAATAGGCTCCTGAATTCGTCACAATGGATCAGTTTATCACTTTGCAAATTCTTTAATTGCATATTTTCAGAAAGCTTACCATCATGGACCTCCACAAACACGGAGGTTATTATCAAAACAACATTTCTCATCTTGCGATCAAAGCAACTTCTTTTTAGCTTTTGGGCATTTTTTTCCCACAGGGTCACTCTTGTCGCCGATCCAAACTCAGTGGTTATGATGAATTCCCTCTTTAAACTCACCTGATCAAAGCTGGTTACTGCAGTCGTTAGCCCAGATATGCCAACTAATATTCCCATAATATTTGTTCACTAAAAATTAGCTAAGATTAACTAACATTAAAAGGATCAGTTTAATATATAGTCAAAGCTAAGATAATATCAAGGGAGTGACGACACCAATACAATGCTCATAGTTCTGATGCCTTAATGTCATCCAAATAAATTAGAAAAAACTTGTGAAACGAAATTCCAGTGTCCTTTCCATCGTGCTCGTGTACTTGTGTATCATGTGTAAACTCCATTCTCCTGTTATGTGGTATAGGTTTCCAATCCTCCTTCTGATTAGTGAATAAATAGTTTTTTATGACTACCACAGCTTGGTCATACAACTTTGGGACATGCCTTTGACTAAACTCTTTGGGAATAACAGCATGTGTCAGATCCCCCCTGGGAGAAAAAATAACAAACCAACAATTAAAAGTTACATAAAAGAGCCTACATCTCGCAGGAATTGTTAATATATGCCATTAACTTACAGTTTTATCCAAAAGTATCATATGAAAACTATGTAGCTCCACAATTCCACACCCGGGAGTTTTCCAAGTTCTCAAAACCTTGAACATAGAGGAGTTGTTTGCCACTGCTGATAAGTCTATTATGTGAATCATACAGAATAGAGTCAAACACAGTTAGTTTTAGCTCAATTATATACTAATCAAAACAACAACAATATAACTAATATTTCAGTATGGTAATTACCTTCTCTCGACATATTAGTTTCAGCAAAATTACTTTCGTTGGACTGATCAGGATCACAACTAAATCGATCAACCAAGACCATTGTCTTACCACCTGAAATTGGACCCGTTTCCTGGTTGAAGGCTATTAAATTCAGTTACGTATTAGGGCACGACTTCTTATATACTTATTTTTTTTTTTAAAACACCCAATTAGGAAATCATGCATATATTTGGTTATTCATGTCGTTATCCGTAAAATAAGTATAAACAGATATCAACCGTGGATGCCCAGATTCGCGTGGTTTTAATTGCACAGCGGTATTGTTAGAACCCTACTGTTTTGGCTGCCTTAATGGTATTAGGGCAGCTAAAGCTTCTCAAAGGGCACTCTCACAATGGGGGCTGTGTCAATTCATAATGTCTACAACTCGACGTACACTAACCTACGTACACTTGGATAGATATGGACATTGGAGCATGATCACCTGCATAACATGGTCACCATCAACAATATTCGTTGGGTGAGTCGTCACTGGAGTTCCAACCCACGATTCTGGGCAACTAACGGAAGTTGAAGTTGTGTTGTGCTGCTGACGCTTACCGGTATCAGTTGTGTTGTGTTGCCGACGATTAATGGTATCACATTCTATGTGCCTGTAGTTGTTATGCATCAATATGGATTTAAGAAGGAATGTCCACTCATTGAACGGCCTTGTAGTAAGCAGATTCTTGTGGTCCGCGAAATTTCCCCACAAAATGTCGCTTCATCTGAGGAAGGCGCTCTCTGAATCACTATCCAGAAGGTTTTCTGTAAACTCAGAACGCATTGGCATCTATAACCATTCTGACGACTACGTTGAATGGCTTGAGAGCAAGGAATCCTTATTGGCGAATCAGATGACGATTCGTCTGATGAATCGATATTTATGATTGTCGCATCAACTTCCAAGAGTACTAACAGTTATCCTAAACAATGCGGTACCTATCTCTGCTATTTCAATTCGGTTAACGGTCTTGCCTTCCTCTACATCTTCTATATAGCATGACCGATGTAAGATCATATGCCATTTCCGTCTAAAGAATCTTGATATTTACCTGCAGTAGAAGCGCAAAAACGCAAGAATACAACATGGTTTTATATCACTCATAAATTTCAACGGGATCAGCTAAACTCTCTTCAAAAGATCATTAGAACCATCATTAGAAACTACTACCATATGTATTTTTAATATGTATTATCATATTAACTCCAAAGGAGTTGTTGTCTAAAACACTTCTTTTCTTCAGGTGTATGATGCACTAATTATATATATTCAACAATCTGATGGCACATATATATTTTGATATACAGACATAATGGTATTTCTTCACATTACTGATTACATTAAATGATAATTAAAAACCTATCAAGCCAAGCTGACCTGCAAAATTTAACTGGTCTAGTGTTTAATGGTTTGACAGAAGGTGTGACCATCAATTTGATTTATTTAAATCATTAGATACTTTATACGATTACAGATGAATTCAATTGAAGATCGAGATTACGGTCTGCTTCATCTGTACCATAGCAGCATCTGCCTTTTGCTTCATTTCTTCAAATCATTAATGCCCTCTGTCTTGCAGAGCCAAGTCTTTTTTCTCTTCCTGCCTTCCACTTTCCCGTAGGATAAACAAAGTATACTTCTCAAAGTCTTTCTCTGCACCTTTAGAAGTGATCTGAATCTGGCTTCTATCTTTTTCAGCTCGCATTGGTCTGTATAATAAAAACTTCCAGATAAGAACTGAAAAAAAGAAAAGAAATTCACATTTAATGACAGTTCTAACTACTACAATGTAAACTTCCAGATAACAATCAATAAACAGTTCAAATAGTATCAAACCCAATATTAGAATCGGAAAGTGTTGGGTTTGGAGAAATGAGTACCAACAGCAAGGCAAACAGTTAAGAAATGACCCTCAAAATCAACAAAGAGCACTTAATAAAATCAATAATGAAAAAGTGGAATTAGTTTTCCAGGACAAACAATTCAACTATGCTGATAGTCTTCCAAAAATCTAACACAAAAGTTGATCAGCTGCGAAAACATGGTACGATTAAAAGCGACATTAGATGCTCTAGCAGAAGCAGGGAAAACCTCAGTCTCAAGGCTGGCCATATGAATTAACCCAGCTGGAACAACAGGAAACCGTTGTTTACAGATCTGCATGATCCAGTAAACCATCGAGGAACGAACAAAATAACAAATTGGTCAAGTACTCACTGCCAAAGTGAAAATTAATGTCACAAAATGCAAAATCATTAGACTGTAGAGCAAGTCACTTAAAAAACTTGTACCTTTTATATTCCCGACTTCGCCTTCAAACATAGGCTGTTAGTAATTACAGTTTTGGAAGAAGATGTATACCAACACCATGTAAGCATAAACATCAATTATAGTATACCAAAATAACGTTTGCCAAACAAAATCCAAAGCCCATAGGATAGATGCATTGTATGTACAAAAAACCTTGGCAGTGAGGTCCAGGATGAGTTCTTTGAGATGAACATTCAGTTATATTGTGTCCAGCTTCCCGATTTGAGCTTCGCTATCATTTTTTCCTGCAAACATAGTGAAGTACAATCGTGTCAATCCAAAAGGGAAAGGGTTACAGATTATTTACTTACCGCAACTACCGAAGATTAAGTGGAAGGAATAGTAAAAAAACAAACTATTGCAAGGCTCAATTCAAGAATAATGCCGAATCAAGAATTAACTCCATAGAACTCATAACCTCAGCAACAAACTAAAATCTCTACATGTTATCACCATTTAAACAAACAAAACTGTATCAATTATGATAAAAAAAAAAAAAGAATCCAATATGTATTCTTTAATATGATTTTAAAGCTATAGCTAAAGGAGTGCTGGGGATTAGGTTATGAGAAAAATATCAATGATATTAGAGTTAGGGTTTACCAATACAGGATATGACTTTGCCGTTTAATCCATCTCTGCTGAACACAAATCCAATTAAGAACCGATTCAGTGCATAGAGAATTTGTGATCTATTAATATTTTAACATTCTGTGTATTCATAAAATGGTTCTTACCATAGCTACAATACACACCAATCATCTGAAAATATCTAAGTTTTTAGTTTAGAATGTTACCTTCCCTACAACTTCCTTTGTGTAGTCTTTTGCTTCCGCTAATGTAGCATAGCATACACCTATTAAGCAAACAAAACCCTTGAATCAAGAAAATGATGAACCCGTCAACCAAAATGATGAGAACTCAGGTTTATAACCTTACGAATTTATGATTTAAACTCAAAATGGTACAGAAACTTATTAACCTCCATTAATTTTACAAATACAAAATCAACCTCCATTAATTGTTGGAGGATATGCGGTCTGAGGTAAT
>JAJJMA010128783.1:0-16660 GCA_023529015.1 Papaver nudicaule | reverse complement strand
AAGGTTCTTTCTGTAGATGGATTCCTTACTGATGCGGAGCAGGCTTTCATGATAAGTAGTTGTAGCGGCTACGTCCTCGGCATCAGTGAATCAGGAAAGTACATTACCAGAGCATATAGTGTTGACCGGGGTGCTCGTCAGATGGCTTTTGATCAGGATGTTCCCTCACAGCGAGGTCCTCCCCCAAAGAATATGCAAGCATATTATACCAGATTTCTCAGTCCCGTATCATTCCTTTCGGGAGCAAGAGTGCCATCAATCACTCAAACTTTTGAATGCTGGTATAAGCTTTATTCATGATGATTTTGACGCTTTATCACCATGTCTTGTGCAGCAACATTCATCGCCTAGCTCGAAGTTTGCCAGTTCCGCAGCACAAATGTCTTTATCTTTCGGCAGTCATCTTTCGGGAGAATTATCACTCTTCCAAGGGAAGGACAGCTCCATGATGAACCTCTCGAACGATAAACAAGTCCCCAATCTTAGCACACAAGATTGGGAGAAAGTAAGACTTCATTCTATCACTTGTATCTTTACTTTTAGTGTAAAAGTAAAATCCCGTCAGATTTTCCTGTTTTGCGTCACGTTACGAGAATGAACGTAGAATCTTCATCCGATGGCGGATTTCGGTGATTGACCCCAATTTAGAAAAAGGACTTCAGTAGCTTTCACCTCGAAAAAGAAAATCTGAATTTCATGCATTTTTGCTCGTTATTTCATGTGTCACGAAGTAACGCCACGTCCAGGAATGTCGCAGTCTGTACGCTGTTCAGTAGAAAAATCATTCCGGACAGTAGATTTCTTCAAAAATTAAGCCCTTTTAGAACGTGATAGGAAACATCCATACGAACAACTCCCGTGAAAAATTTTCTTCATATCTCTTACTGATTTGTACAGATTTTGAGTTTTTCACCGTTCTTCGTAAGAATTCAGACGTCAGAAAATTACTTCTTCAAGATAACGTCGTGAATCCTTCTTCTTTCAATGAATTTTCTTCCTTATTTGATGTAGGATGGACCTGCTACAGGAGTCGAGAAGTTTTCATTCGTTTCCTTAGAGGGGAACCCAGTGCTTGAAGAATCGACTCCGAATACTCCGCCCAAATCTACTGACATGATTACTGAGTAGAATAAAAGTGGAGACTCCACAGGGCCTAAATCCTCTGTGATACAGGTGACCTTTTGTCAATCCTTCTAATCCGAAAATAAAATATTCAGTATTTTATTCTCACCTTGTTTGCTCTTGCAGCCTTCTGGAGATAAAGAAGAAATGACCGACAACTACTTCTTCGGTAAAAAGATCAGCGAGAGCCAAAACCTTAATAAGGATTTCAACGATGTTGCTGACGAAAATCTTCCCAATGCCGAGGTAAATTTGATTATCTTCTCATGTTAAGCTTTTATTATATAGCTTGAACATATTATTAAACTTCTGCTTGCTTTGAACCTTCTTTCAGCTTGTCGTCCAAGAAACACAAGTCGCTGAGAATATCGACATTGCTGGTGGAAATGCCTCAACTGAGCGGGCTCCTCTTAAGTTTCCTCATGCTGGTTTGGCATGTAATCCTCCTCATGACATGACTCTCGCTGGTCATAAACTAGTGGGGGGATTTAATGTCCCAGAGAGACACGTCCCACTGTATGAAAAGATATGGAATCGTCATGGTCACTTCGTCGTTCACTACGCCATATGGACCGATTCCCAACGTTTTTTTTTTCGCATCTGCAACGTCTATTAACGTTGCGACCTAGGCAACGTCTATTAACGTTGCGCACCGTTAATAACGTTGCTCCAAATATGATTTTTTTTTTATTAATTAAACAACGTTGGTTAACGTTGCACACCCAGGGGTCAATATGTAATTTTACTGGAAATTGTTTTTTGTTTTATTTTTTTAATTTAATAAATATAATTTATTACCTATTTATACCTTATCTTTCCCATTCACCTTATCTCTTTCCCTTTCCTTTGCGTTTTTTTTCTCCATCTTTCACAAAACCCACCTCGTTGAAGAACTGAGGAAATCATCACCTCTATCTCATCACCTCTAACAAACTCTGAAATCACTTGAATCAGCACCTCTATCTCACACGATGAATCATATTCAAAACCTAGGCAAACAGAAATCGAAATTCCTCTTTGAATTGAAAAAAAAACCTACCTTTTCATCTCCATCACACTGATTTGGGTTCTGATTTCTTCACTACCTTCACAAAAAGAAGCTCATGTTCTTCCAGATCTATCAGCTCATGTTTTTCATTTCAATATAACTTCTGTTCTCTGAGTTAGGGTTTGAATCTCAAGTATTTAGGGTATTTTTATGTTTGGTTCTAATATTACTTACTGATCTAGATCGGGGTTTATTGCTATGCTTTTTGTAAATTGGGTTTGGATTTAATCGGGAAATTGAAGATTTAGATTTGGATTAGAGCTTTTTAATTTTCGATTTGGATTTGAGGGAAACTGTTTTTTTTAAGGGTTTCTGGATGTGTTTTGATTTCAGACATGGGTATTGGTTGTATTGTTGTTGGATGAAAGTATGATGTATGATGCTATGGGTTTTTGTTTTTGTGATGATTCTTGTAAAGTGTATGCTTTGGTTGTGTCTTGTTTAGATTCAGTGATAAACAAGACCCTTGTTGTTTTTCTGCTTTTGCTTCTTTGGTTAGCAACATATACCACTATCCAATATAGTGATACCTTATAGTCAAATGTTTCTATATCTTATAGCAAACTTTATATTCATTTCAGGTTATCCAAGATCCAGACCTGAGGGAAAGACATCTCGGGGATCTTCAAGGTCTAGTCTTGAAGGAAGCAGCCAACATCAAGCCTTAAGCCTATCAAGCACTTGTATCTGGCAGAACAGATGTGGCTATCCCTGTAAGTAATCGTGTCCTGCTAGATCAGTTTGCCCATTCTGTAGACTATTTCTTGAATTCACCATAACTTTGATTGTGATTATTAGATTATGCAGGGTTAGTGGTTTCTGCTGTAACAGAGCTTATGCAGGGAGACCTCTTTGGTCTACTCATTACATGTTCTTACGTATTACCTACAAATGTCAGTGTATGTCATGTCTCCTTTAGATATAATTACACACTATGCGTTTAGCATTGCCTAACTGATACTGCTCATCAAATGGTCAGGTGGAAATGCGTTAAGATGTGCATTATTAAGCCTGGAACAAGCCAGGACTTGTTAATGAATAATATTCTGATTTAGAGAACAGTAACTTGAATGATTCATTCTACATGAACTCCAGTTATGTCTATTCTACTATTTGGAGTCTGAATTATCCAGCTAGTGATAACAAGCAATTAGTAACAATTATATTAATCTGTTATACATTCCTGAGTTTGTCAATGACTCTTGATAGGTCTTGTGATACATTTTAAAATTGGGTTCAAATGAAACCAAGGGGATAAGTTGAAGTTGTCCTTATATGCTTTTGAATGTTGAATGCTAACGTAAGTTTATTTGACTGCAGGAGGATGCTGTCTATGTATGCATCTGTGACTAATATCATTCCAAATATGGATGTTGGAACAAAAATTTCTGGCTGTATCCTTTTCCTAGAGACTCGTAAAAGAATATATATCTTTTGTTGTAGTTAAGTTGAGTTGCTACTCTTGGTTTTTCCTTAATTAAAGTACAGATATAGTGGAAAGGGAAAAAAAGACTGTGGAAATGTTTGAATTTGAAACTACAAATTCATCATCGATAGAGATGTGTGACAACCTCTGGAAAAAGATAAACTCTTGAGAGCTTTACTAGGTGTGGTAAGTAGTTGTCCAATTGCCTATTTTCTTTTTGATTTGTAATTAGTGCGAGCATGAAGTTGTTGCAGGATTAATTTTTTGAAGGACTACCTAGAAAGTTCTTAGTAGATATTCTTCTCATGCTTGTGTTTCTATTTATGCAGGTCTGGGCTAAAGGCAATTTGAGTTTGGAAAGTTTACTGGTTTCCCCTTGGATTTTATGATCCTCAGTAAACTGTAACAAAGCATGCACGAAAACTCATGTGTGAAAAAGAAAACAATTCTTAGTTTCCTTAGAAGCTTGCACCTTTTTTTTAAAACTGTATGGATTAGTTTATATGGATTGTTTGGGCTTGTATGACCAATGACCAGGTGGGGGCGTCTCATCTTCAGAGGTTGGTTAAATTCTTTTGATCAGAGCATCAGTCAAACACTCAAAATCATTCATGAAAGTTTGCAGTATATGCCCAATTGCCCTTGGTCATACTTATGGAAAGTTGATATATACTCCATATAATTCTAAGCAAGCTTATTCCTATTGAGTATTTTAGTGTGTAAAGTCTTTGATCTGTGGTAAGACAAGTTTAGTTCAAGATGTCCACTTCAACTGTATGGATTACTTGTTGATGTTATTTCTTATATAATTGCAGGAAGAAAAATTCTTATTGTGGTTATCTCTTCTTCAGTTTTGGCAATCTTATCAACCATTGTCATTTTCTACTTATGTCTATATCGTAGGAGCGCAAGAAAACAATTTGAAGGTAAGTAAGCTTGGATTACATTGTAAATTGTCCCCTTTTCATCCATCAGTATGATTTTCCCACAGAATAGATATTCAGGCCGAAAATCACCAATTTATGTCTTTCTGTGAAACAATACTGGGACATGTCCGAAGTAGGAACATAATCAGTGATCCCTTCATCCAAATGACCCCTCCCCCTAAATGTTTCTATTCTGATTGTAGATGTCAGTGAGATTCAAAGTTATGAATCTTTGCAATTCAACTTCAGTACAATCGAAGCTGCAACAAGCAACTTCTTGGAGGAAAATAAACTTGGGGAAGGTGGCTTTGGTTCTGTTTACAAGCCCAAATAATTGATATTTTCACTTTTTGCATTGCCCTGTCTTAGTTCTTGTATTTTTATACGATTTGTAATACTGGTATTCAGTTCTTGTATTTTTATACGATTTGTAATACTGGTATCTAATAATGCAAATACAGATTTTGTTATATAGAATTTTATAATTTTTTTTTTAATTTTAATTATATATTCCGCAACGTTTGTAGACGTTGCCTAAATTAAGGGCAACGGAAGTGGTGACGTGTGGTGATGTCACTTACGTTGCTTAAAACAAAAAGGGCAACGGAAGTGGTGACGTGTGGTGACGTCACTTACGTTGCTAATTAATTAAAGCAACGTTTTTGTAGCAACGTAAGTAACGTTGCCTTAATTAGTTAAAGCAACGTTTTTCAGCAACGTAACTTACGTTGCTTTAATTAATTACAGCAACGTTATTAGACTTACCAAAAATTTGTAACGCCGTTTTCGCAACGCTAATAGACGTTGCTTTAATTCGGCGCAACGTCTATATCCATTGTAAACCGGTCCCTGTGGCGTAGTGGTTGCTGGAAGAAGTACCTGCTTCCATACATATGTTGGCATTGTAACCGACCTTATGAACGCGGTTTCAAAGATGGAGGCTACCTCGTTAAGAGACGTGACTAACGAGACATTGAATGAGGTAGAAGACTTGATTGATACTTTCAAGACATTCGAACTCAATTTTCCTTGGCTTCAAGCGAGAATCCAATACGTTCGACAGAAGCGCCCTACTGTGGGCCAATTCACCCATGATTTGGTGAAGCAAGAAGAGAGGAATCATGCTGCTATGACCGAGGAAATCCGTAAGCTAACTAAGAGGCGAAGAAGAAGGCTACTCATATCGCTTCAATGAAGAAGGCAGGTGATGAAGGAACGAGATCTTCACTAGATGGTTGTTTCTGAAAGGTTTCAGGAGCAAAACATTTTTTCAGTAGAATTTTATTTTGCTTTTATTTGGTTTTATGAATAAAGGGCTTGTAGGGATTGATTATTTCGAACTCATAGGTTTTGAACTTGAATTCTTTTTTTTTGAATTGAATTGACTTGTTAAAAGGCAAGAGATTGCTTGCACTTTTATTTTGGAGGAATTGAAATTACAGGAAATAAATAATCTTTAGCGAATCTTCATATCTTCATGAGCCATTTGCCGTTGACCACCATGTTTGAGAGCCTCTCATGTATTGCACTTATCATGTATCGTGCATCAGGCATGACTCGAGATATAATGTAAGGTCCCTCCCAGTTTGCTGTGGACCCCGGAATAGAAGTTACTTTTCGGTTAGTGCATCGCATAACCTTATCTCCTTCTTGAAAAGCAGCCTTAGGAACCCATGACATCTCAGGTGTCTTTCGCCTATAAGACCGTTGCTTTGCCCGAACCCACTTATTGGAAGTGGCCTTGATTTCCTCTTGAGGTGCCTCAGAGGGTTTGATAGACTTGATGCAATCAAGTCCCCAAGTCGGAGAATTATCCAATCCTTGTGTAGGGACACGTTGGATAGGATTTCCATGAACTAAATAATTCTGAATTAAGTATTTCAAATCACTTTCACATACCTCTTTGAATATCACCAGAGTTTCGGACCCCACGCGGTACTCTAGCTTTCCCACGTTGCAGCTTTCTTGGTCAAACATGAACTCTTGGCCTTTGATGATTACTGGTGAGATTGTAGGCACAAATCTCTTCCCATGGAGCCAAGGACGCCCTAAGATCATGTCGTGCTCCTCATCCTCTTTGATTACATGAAACTTGGCTTTGGTGCGAGCATAATCCACCTTTCGATCCAAAGTAACATGACCATATATGTCTTGGATCTTTCCTTTTGAACCTTTCGTTACTGTGGGATAATAGATGACATCTCGTCGAGAAATCCCAATTGCTTGTAGTGTCTTGATTAGAATTAAATTAACCATAACACCAACATCAATTTGAATTTTCTCAAAATTCGTACCTTCGAGACGAGCAGAGATAATCGGTATTGGAACACGTTCTCCCGCCATCATCTCTGGTGTAACTTCGCCAGGCTTTGGCTGAACCTTTTCAGGTATAGGTAGTTCTTTGCCGCTAGCAATCCAGTTGAGGGCGGCGAAAATGTTTCTTTGATGGCTCCTAGAAAAATGCAAGAGCTCGCATAAATTCTCTAGTAAATAATTAGCAGTTTGCTTGACGGATTCTCCGGAGATGGTGAAATTTCGAATGTTGGGTTGATGCTGACGTTGAGGTTGGTGTTGACGTTGAGGTTGGTGCTGAGGGAGTGGATTCTTATGTACACCCTCAGTCCCTAAGTTCAACTCTCCTGACTCGATCTTTTCGTTGAAGATTTGCTTGAGTCGATGACATTCGCTCGTTCGATGATTGATGAATCGATGAAAATGACAATACTTGGGATCAGTCATTTCTTGTGCCGTAGGCTCTCTCCGTACAGAAGGTAATTTAACAGCACCATCTTGAATCCACACTTCCAGGAGCTCTATCACTTCATCCATGGTACATGGGAAATCAGGAATTTAGGAAATTCCCTTGGTTGTCGTGGTGCTTTCAGTACGGGAGCATTAGCTGGGACCCGTGTAGGAGCCTGAGATTGGGTTGGGGCTGCACGTTTTAGTTGTGGGGCCTCAGGAGTAGGCGCCTTCCTCTTAATTCCTTCAGTGACTGCATGAACTGAGGGAAGAGAACTATATTGCTTGTTGACGAGTCGCTTGCTGGCACGCGTCTCACCACGACTTTCTTCAGCTTTTAGAGGCCTGGGCCTTTCAAGTAATGCAGGTGCAGTTGTGGCGGATCGTTTGGCGGACTTATGGAGCTTGGTGAAGTTATTAATATCCAGATTCTCCAATAAGGCCCGATATACTGGTATCATTCCATTGATGCAAAGCTCCACTAACTGCAACTCTGTTACGTTTGGATCATTGCAATCCACTGAGCGAGTTCTGAACCTCGTCACATAATCGTCTGGATGCTCATTGTTTCGCTGATAAAGTCTCCCCAAATCGGAGAGAGTGAGTTGCTCAGACACGAAGAAATACTTCTTGAGGAAAGCATTAACCATCTGGCTCCAGCTGAGAATGCTATTAGGAGCTAGATTATTATACCAAGTGTACGCCTTTCCCGTCAAAGATTTCGAGAATTCCTTGAGACATACAACTTGATTTCTTTCATGTATCCCCAATGATTCCAGGAAGCAAGATATATGTTCTCGGGCATTTCCAATACCATTGTACATCGAGAATGAAGGCGTGACATACCCTTCAGGAAGAGACTCACGCTGAATTTCAATTGGGTATGGAGGTTGATGACGATGAAACAAATCTGAGTTCTCCATGCTCTGAGCTTGCAAAAGATTCTGCAAATCTTCACGAGTGACGAAGTTGTGTTGCAAACCCGTGCTTGGTCCACGTGTGGTGTGGATATGGGTATCCTGATCATCAGGGATCATGTGAATTTGAGAGGGACCCGCCTTGTTAAGATTGGCAGGGGTTTCTGCACGTGTTAACCCTAGGCTTGTTGGAGGCGTCAGCTTCTCTGAAAGAGTCCTCAAGCAAGTCAGCAACTCCATCTGGGTTTTCACCATATTATTCTGACTTAAAGCTAGATCTTGTTGAGTCTTCATGAGATCCACAATGTTTGGTGAGTCTTCAGTACTCCTTGTTTCTCCTGTGTGGGGTCCAAAGAGAAAAGCTTCTGTGCGGCTTGAGATAGGAGTGTAAGGAGTAGGAGAGATAGTAGTATTGGTAGTCCCCACCATATGAGATAGGGGGACGTGATTTGGGATAGGATAGGCGTGGTGGATCCCACCAGAGGAGATGACACGCCCAGGGAGGAGTTGGATAAGGTTGATCCTATTTGGTTTGAGGCAGACACCAAATTAGGGTTTCGGTTTTGGATAGAGCTCACGTTTTGGCTGGAGGGACCAGCAGATGTGATGGCGCCACCCATTTGGGTATTTGTGACCCCACTTGTAGTAGATAAACTCGTGGGGATACTAGAGATATTTGGAGAATTTGTGTTCTCTGAACTCTGCCTCCTGGTTTCAACCATATCTTCTTAAAACCGAGATAATGACCCTCCCACTGTGGTCGCCAAATGTTTTAGGTGTAAAACAATAAAGAGAATCTGAGGGGTAAAGTATGAAGTGTGATGATGTAATAAAGGATTGTGATGAATTCGAGAGGTCAAGATCGAACAAGACTCGCATAAACCAAGAAATGGCCGTTCGAGTATTGCTTCAGTTACAAGAAGAGGATTTTAGGGTTGGTTTAGGGAGGGAAGCAGAGAAAGATGAGATCAGAGAATTGATATGATTTTCTGTGATATTGAGATTGATATTGCTAGATAAGGATGAATATTCAGTTCTCACTAGATAATAAATGCTGAATGAGAAGAGTTAATCAATTATCGATAAGATAGACTTGATTATACTTGCACTGAACTTGTTGAACTTATCTGTTCTTGGATGAGATGATTTCCAAAACTGGTCGAGTGACCTATTTATAGCAATATATTCTCAACTGATCTCGTAAGAAGTGGAAGAAGTGAAAGAGTGGGAGTGTGGAGTAAGTGGGGCAAGTCTTGCGCCTAATATTAGGGAAGAATGAACCGCCCACTACCTTATCCCATCTTCTCAGCAACGTTCGCACGACTTAGTTTTCTTTCCCGTTAAGTGATTGTGCCGTTGCAATCACACGTGCCGTAGACCGCCAAACCAAAACCCTAAAGAATATCCCCCCATGTAACTAAATCTTGATTCTCGTAAGATTTGTTAAATATTTGTTAGTCAAAGATGACTAGGTGCAAGTCGTACCAATTACTGGTAAACTCAGGACTTTGCGATAAGATAGAGATTTTAAGCGATAAGCTTGAATATCTCCTTGAGATTTGGTTTAAGGATTGAGCCGGGCAATCGCCATTTAAACCAATGAGATAAATCTAAGGGTTGAGCTAGCAACCGCCATTTAGATAAGATAAGATAAGTCATCTAAGGGTTGAGCTAGCAACCGCCATTTAGATAAGATAAGTCTAAGGATTGAGCTATGCAATCGCCAATTAGACTGAGAGGATTTCAACAACTCTCTGTGGCAATAGTCAAATAAATACGACTTTCGACTTGCCATAAATAATTGGTTTGTGGCATGTAATGCACCAATTCCCTGAATAATAAAGACATATGAATGTCCAAAATAATATGAATCATAGCCATGAGCCATGATTAATAATTATAGCACTGATTTATGGAAGCAAGTCCATAATCAGGAAAAACAGACGAATGATGCTATCACAGCGTAACCATCATCAAGAATGCATGAGCATTGCCAATACAAGACCTAAAGATAGTCCATAATAATTATAATAAGCTATGTTGCATAGCATAATAATAATCCCAGATAGGATATAAAAGGATAAGCCATAACATTTATGTTATTTTCGGATTTCTGAACAGCTTGCATGTTGTCCATTAATAAAATCGCCCAGGCCAGCCTATATTAGATAAAATTCCGAATTTTTAGTATGTTGTAGATAACTCACAGAGAAAAATCTTTCGTGAAGGAAGCGCCTCCTAATTCTTCACGGATTGGGCTGTAGAAATCGCGCACCAAAGAAATACGTGAGCTGTCAGATTTCCGAACTTGATTAGGAAACTAAAGTATTATGGACTCAATAAAATCCATAATCCTCTAGGATTTGGATCAGTGGGACCCATAAATAGAGGGGAGGCTAGGAAAAGATAAACTTTAACCTCAAGGGAGCAAAGATAGCCTTAAGAGATAAGATGGCCATGGACCTCCATGAGTACAAGCAAGGCACGACTTTGGGCCTCCAAGAGTTTGGCCAAGGCACAGCCGTGGACACCCAAAGTTAGGGTAAGCTAGTGGCATGGGTACCAAAATCAGGCCAAGGAGGTGGCGTGGGCACCCAAGTGCCAAGGCAAGCTAAAGATATGGATATCCAAAGCTAAGGCGAGCTAAAGGCATGGATTATCCAAAAGCTAAGGCAAGGATTGGCCGTGGGCCTCCAAGCATGGAGGGGCGCAAGCATTAGGATAAGGGAATAGGGGGCGCAAGCATGAGGATAAGGATTAGTGGATAAAGATTAGGCTTAGGCCAAGGCGTGGCCTGAGGATTAGGATTAGGCCAAGGTGGCCGTGAGGTAAGGATAAGGCAAGGGGAGATGGCGCGGACGCCCAAAATCAGGCCAAGGCGTGGCCATGGACGTCCAAAGCTAAGGGGAAGGAGTGGCCATGGGCCTCCAAGGGTTAGGCGAGGCAAAAGATGTGGATACCCAAGTTTAGGCCAAGCAAGTAGCATGGGCATCCAAAGTTAGGACAAGCCAATGGCGTGGGCATCCAAAACTAGGCCAAGGCATGGCCGTGGATGCCCAAAGTTTGGCCAAAGCAATGGCGTGGGCATATTGGCCAAGGAGATGGCCGTGTATACCCTAATCAGGCCAAGGAATGACCGTGTACATCCAAATGCCTATGGCGTGAATGGCCTAGGGTTTTGGCTCAAGCATGGGCTAGGCTAATGCGCATGCGTAGGTATTTTTACGTATAGGCTAGGGATATGGACCATGCTACTAGGCTAGGGTCGTGAGATATCAAAATACAGCTAATGGTAATTAAATATCTTATCCCTACTATAAAATAAATTCATACCTTATCTCGAGTTATTCCAGGATGCCAGAAATTGATGCAAAATTACTCCTGTGACCTCCTCGCCAAAAACCACCATCAACATTAAGTCCCCTGCGCAGCATGGAACCGTGAGTGTTCCGGGGTGAGCACAAGTTGATGGTCCGCGTCCACATAGAAGCCTTATCCACGAACATGGAGTCCAAACAGGGCCTAAAGACCAAGCCCGCTCAAGCAACGTCTAATCCCAAATAGGTTAGGACTCTCCCAAACCGTGCGTGCGTGATATATATCACGCAGATTTTTTTTTTTTTTTTTAACGTGAACATTATCTTCCTCTTGAGCTTGTTCTTCCCTTTTCATAAACACAGTACTGGAAGATCATGATGAATGATAATGAATCCCATAGTTCTTCTCGCGCCGGTGATGAAGTTACATCTACTACAGCTGTGAAAGAGATCCCTCATATCAATGATGAATTTGAAATTCGCCTGGCAAATTCAGCTCGAGTTGCAATCTCTCAGGATCAAGCCAAAATTCTCCCAAGCGGACTTAGTGCTCCAATGGCCATTATTCCATCACTGGTGGATCGCTTTCGTCTACAGAGAGGTGACTTTAGTGCTTCCAGTATCGTCTTTCGTTCTCCGCATAAGCAAATTAATTCATGGTCTCTGTATCTTCAGAATACGCTTGATATCCCATGCATTAAGGATAACTTTAAGAATGCCGGAATCTTTCATGCTGTAAAGAGTTCTGACAATTCCTTCGTAATTAGAGATAAACGTGCTTTGGTTGCTTTTCTGACCCGTTGGTTTGTGGTACAAACTCCTTCATACTCGCATGGGGAGAGTTTGTAATTACCCTGGAAGATGTAGCAGCGTTATTGCGACTCCCAATTAATGGAGAGCTCAGAATTACCTTGAATGCAGATGAAAAAAAGGTGCAGACTCAGTTAGTCGTCATTGCTGAAACTCTGAACAAGCACGAGGATGCATATGCTTCGTGGATGATGCACTGGACAAAATCCAGTAATGGCGGCGCCTCAGTGTTGTCCGTTGCTGCATTCCTCTTACTCTGGTTATCAAAGGATGTCTTTGAAGATCTTCATGACTACAAGAAGTTGAAGCTTTTGCTTATTCCATACGCCATAACATTGGCTCAAGGTACTCCTGTTCCCATTGGCTCTTTATTCCTCGGTACTTTGTATACACATCTTTCTACTTTATCAGCAAATATGAAATTGTCGAATGGCGCTGCAAAGATTGAGACATTTATACCAACGAACTTCGTACAAGCTTGGATGTATGAGCATTATCCCGGCTATGCTCCAAAATTGTCTTCCAAAGATAAATCTTTGTCAGACCAGGCTCGAATTGTTCGCTGGATGAACAAACCTGTCTTAAAAGATTTTCTTGTATTTATGGACGACGAGACAGCAGTGGTCTTTAGCCCATGGACTTCAATTCCCGAAGGTGTAGATCAACTTCACTCGTTTGGTGATGCTCCAAATGGCGTTCCAGCAAGGTTCTTTCTGTAGATGGATTCCTTACTGATGCGGAGCAGGCTTTCATGATAAGTAGTTGTAGCGGCTACGTCCTCGGCATCAGTGAATCAGGAAAGTACATTACCAGAGCATATAGTGTTGACCGGGGTGCTCGTCAGATGGCTTTTGATCAGGATGTTCCCTCACAGCGAGGTCCTCCCCCAAAGAATATGCAAGCATATTATACCAGATTTCTCAGTCCCGTATCATTCCTTTCGGGAGCAAGAGTGCCATCAATCACTCAAACTTTTGAATGCTGGTATAAGCTTTATTCATGATGATTTTGACGCTTTATCACCATGTCTTGTGCAGCAACATTCATCGCCTAGCTCGAAGTTTGCCAGTTCCGCAGCACAAATGTCTTTATCTTTCGGCAGTCATCTTTCGGGAGAATTATCACTCTTCCAAGGGAAGGACAGCTCCATGATGAACCTCTCGAACGATAAACAAGTCCCCAATCTTAGCACACAAGATTGGGAGAAAGTAAGACTTCATTCTATCACTTGTATCTTTACTTTTAGTGTAAAAGTAAAATCCCGTCAGATTTTCCTGTTTTGCGTCACGTTACGAGAATGAACGTAGAATCTTCATCCGATGGCGGATTTCGGTGATTGACCCCAATTTAGAAAAAGGACTTCAGTAGCTTTCACCTCGAAAAAGAAAATCTGAATTTCATGCATTTTTGCTCGTTATTTCATGTGTCACGAAGTAACGCCACGTCCAGGAATGTCGCAGTCTGTACGCTGTTCAGTAGAAAAATCATTCCGGACAGTAGATTTCTTCAAAAATTAAGCCCTTTTAGAACGTGATAGGAAACATCCATACGAACAACTCCCGTGAAAAATTTTCTTCATATCTCTTACTGATTTGTACAGATTTTGAGTTTTTCACCGTTCTTCGTAAGAATTCAGACGTCAGAAAATTACTTCTTCAAGATAACGTCGTGAATCCTTCTTCTTTCAATGAATTTTCTTCCTTATTTGATGTAGGATGGACCTGCTACAGGAGTCGAGAAGTTTTCATTCGTTTCCTTAGAGGGGAACCCAGTGCTTGAAGAATCGACTCCGAATACTCCGCCCAAATCTACTGACATGATTACTGAGTAGAATAAAAGTGGAGACTCCACAGGGCCTAAATCCTCTGTGATACAGGTGACCTTTTGTCAATCCTTCTAATCCGAAAATAAAATATTCAGTATTTTATTCTCACCTTGTTTGCTCTTGCAGCCTTCTGGAGATAAAGAAGAAATGACCGACAACTACTTCTTCGGTAAAAAGATCAGCGAGAGCCAAAACCTTAATAAGGATTTCAACGATGTTGCTGACGAAAATCTTCCCAATGCCGAGGTAAATTTGATTATCTTCTCATGTTAAGCTTTTATTATATAGCTTGAACATATTATTAAACTTCTGCTTGCTTTGAACCTTCTTTCAGCTTGTCGTCCAAGAAACACAAGTCGCTGAGAATATCGACATTGCTGGTGGAAATGCCTCAACTGAGCGGGCTCCTCTTAAGTTTCCTCATGCTGGTTTGGCATGTAATCCTCCTCATGACATGACTCTCGCTGGTCATAAACTAGTGGGGGGATTTAATGTCCCAGAGAGACACGTCCCACTGTATGAAAAGATATGGAATCGTCATGGTCACTTCGTCGTTCACTACGCCATATGGACCGATTCCCAACGTTTTTTTTTTCGCATCTGCAACGTCTATTAACGTTGCGACCTAGGCAACGTCTATTAACGTTGCGCACCGTTAATAACGTTGCTCCAAATATGATTTTTTTTTTATTAATTAAACAACGTTGGTTAACGTTGCACACCCAGGGGTCAATATGTAATTTTACTGGAAATTGTTTTTTGTTTTATTTTTTTAATTTAATAAATATAATTTATTACCTATTTATACCTTATCTTTCCCATTCACCTTATCTCTTTCCCTTTCCTTTGCGTTTTTTTTCTCCATCTTTCACAAAACCCACCTCGTTGAAGAACTGAGGAAATCATCACCTCTATCTCATCACCTCTAACAAACTCTGAAATCACTTGAATCAGCACCTCTATCTCACACGATGAATCATATTCAAAACCTAGGCAAACAGAAATCGAAATTCCTCTTTGAATTGAAAAAAAAACCTACCTTTTCATCTCCATCACACTGATTTGGGTTCTGATTTCTTCACTACCTTCACAAAAAGAAGCTCATGTTCTTCCAGATCTATCAGCTCATGTTTTTCATTTCAATATAACTTCTGTTCTCTGAGTTAGGGTTTGAATCTCAAGTATTTAGGGTATTTTTATGTTTGGTTCTAATATTACTTACTGATCTAGATCGGGGTTTATTGCTATGCTTTTTGTAAATTGGGTTTGGATTTAATCGGGAAATTGAAGATTTAGATTTGGATTAGAGCTTTTTAATTTTCGATTTGGATTTGAGGGAAACTGTTTTTTTTAAGGGTTTCTGGATGTGTTTTGATTTCAGACATGGGTATTGGTTGTATTGTTGTTGGATGAAAGTATGATGTATGATGCTATGGGTTTTTGTTTTTGTGATGATTCTTGTAAAGTGTATGCTTTGGTTGTGTCTTGTTTAGATTCAGTGATAAACAAGACCCTTGTTGTTTTTCTGCTTTTGCTTCTTTGGTTAGCAACATATACCACTATCCAATATAGTGATACCTTATAGTCAAATGTTTCTATATCTTATAGCAAACTTTATATTCATTTCAGGTTATCCAAGATCCAGACCTGAGGGAAAGACATCTCGGGGATCTTCAAGGTCTAGTCTTGAAGGAAGCAGCCAACATCAAGCCTTAAGCCTATCAAGCACTTGTATCTGGCAGAACAGATGTGGCTATCCCTGTAAGTAATCGTGTCCTGCTAGATCAGTTTGCCCATTCTGTAGACTATTTCTTGAATTCACCATAACTTTGATTGTGATTATTAGATTATGCAGGGTTAGTGGTTTCTGCTGTAACAGAGCTTATGCAGGGAGACCTCTTTGGTCTACTCATTACATGTTCTTACGTATTACCTACAAATGTCAGTGTATGTCATGTCTCCTTTAGATATAATTACACACTATGCGTTTAGCATTGCCTAACTGATACTGCTCATCAAATGGTCAGGTGGAAATGCGTTAAGATGTGCATTATTAAGCCTGGAACAAGCCAGGACTTGTTAATGAATAATATTCTGATTTAGAGAACAGTAACTTGAATGATTCATTCTACATGAACTCCAGTTATGTCTATTCTACTATTTGGAGTCTGAATTATCCAGCTAGTGATAACAAGCAATTAGTAACAATTATATTAATCTGTTATACATTCCTGAGTTTGTCAATGACTCTTGATAGGTCTTGTGATACATTTTAAAATTGGGTTCAAATGAAACCAAGGGGATAAGTTGAAGTTGTCCTTATATGCTTTTGAATGTTGAATGCTAACGTAAGTTTATTTGACTGCAGGAGGATGCTGTCTATGTATGCATCTGTGACTAATATCATTCCAAATATGGATGTTGGAACAAAAATTTCTGGCTGTATCCTTTTCCTAGAGACTCGTAAAAGAATATATATCTTTTGTTGTAGTTAAGTTGAGTTGCTACTCTTGGTTTTTCCTTAATT
>JAJJMA010128750.1:0-11493 GCA_023529015.1 Papaver nudicaule | reverse complement strand
TATATTAAGTTGGTGGAAGAATCATTCTCCTAAGTACCCAATTCTTGCGAAGATTGCTCGAGATGTGTTGGCTGTTCCGGTGACAAGTGTTGCTTCAGAATCTGCCTTCAGTGGTGGTGGTAGGGTACTTACTACTCACAGATGTTCTCTAGCACCAGATATAGTTCAAGCTTTACTCTGTGTAGATGATTGGTTGCCAGATTTGAATCTCCCTACTGCTGGTTAGTACTTTTTTCTCATCTTTAGTTTGTTTTCACTTTCTGAGTTTGTTTCTGTCTGAGTTTGTTTCTGAATTTGTTTCTGTCATATCCTTATTTTTCTCTTTGTTTTTCTCTTTTTAACAAAGAGAACATTCTTGCTTACAGACTTAAATTAGTCTATAAATCCAACTCTCTTGCTTACAGTAAAATGGCAGCATATTGTTTAGTTATTGTTATTGTTTGTTTTTGTCCCCATCTAACACATTTCACTCAAATGTTTCTCTGTATATGAACAGATGTTACAGATCTACTCTCTGAATAGGCCATAACTCTGAAGAAAAGATATTCAAGATTCAATGAATGGCAGAGTTTTATCTTTGGTTGGTGCAGATATACATTTTGAAGTTTGAGGATGAATGTCTTGTGTTTGCATTTCCCATTTTTTTTTCTTTTTTGATCTCTTTTTTGAACTGTCATTTGTTTGATGAACTGAATTTCTGTAATGAAAACTTGAACTGAATTCTATGTGTTAAAGTGAAGTCAGTGTCACTGTTTAAAAGCTTAAATAGTTAAATCTTATGTCTTAGCGGATATTATCGGATAATTATCCGATATCCGATAAGTTAACCCTAACGGTAATGGTAGTAGATTTTACATATCCGACGGATATTATCGGATAACGGATATCCGATAAATGTTAGCCTAACGGTAGCGGTAGAGCGACTATCCGTTCCGATAGCTACCGTTGACAGGCCTAGTGGTAATCAACCTTTTTGAGTAAAGGCCGATTTAAGGACTGCAGCGTTTTTCTTGGAGCCTCAGTAATAAACGAAATAATACACCAAACTCCTTATAAAAAAAAGGATTGATTTACTTGTTACCTTGAGTTCGTGTTAATGTTTGATTAAGATTATTTAATCATGATTAGCATAATTTATATCGCCACGATGCTTGCTCTAAGCCTCTAACCAACAAACACTATTCCAACATTAGCTTACAACACACAATTTTGGTGGTAACGTCAACCTTGTTAACTAGTATATATTATCAAGTACAGCAATCTTAATATATACTTCTCAGAAAATGTGGACACTGATGTCGACATTTTGGCGATCACTCTTCCGGATAAAGTCACACCTGTAACTCATAGAATGAATCAAAACTCTCGGATTCACTTACAATGTTGACATTCTAAAATTGGACAGTGGTGTCGACAGAAAAAGTATTTGTCGATGGAAAAACTGTCGACATATACTTTTTTTGTCGACGATGAAAATTCTGTCGGTGTCGACACATTTTCCATCTGCATCGACAGTATTTCCATCGTATATAAATACCACAATTTGGAGACGATTCTCTTCAATTCTTCTTCTTCGCTCCTTTCTGTTTCTTCTTCTTCTTCGTATGTTGTTCTTTTTCTCGATTTTTTGGCAAGCAATTTTTATCGATCATGAAACGCAAGGTCAGGGCAGCAAAGGCAAAGGTTAGAGATACCTTTAAAAGCAGAGGCAAAAAAAAGTAAAGGTGATGATGAAGATGATGATAATTGGAGTCAAGATAAAGATTCTGAGTCGGCTAGAGTAAGAAAACTTTGTGGTCCTAACTTTATACCGCAACATATGTCAAGGAATACTAAGAAGATATATTTAAGAGGAGGTAAGTTATTTTTTCTGTCCAACTATTATATTGGTTATAATTTTTTGCGCAAACTTTAATTAGTATATTTTATGATACATATAGGCACATGATTAGTTAAAGATGTTTACGATAAACTTCCACCTGCAATTAAAGAGCGAGTAAATAGGTATCAATGGTAAGAGTTTTATTTTATCTACACTCGCAATGAGAAATATAAGATAATAAAGTCGGTGATCGAACGATACTGGAAACCTTCAAATACATTCTTCTTCATCAGAGATTTTGAGGCGGGTAAGTTTTTTATTAAAATTTTAATTGGGGCAAACCAATATTATTTATACGCATACTTTAATTATTAAATATGATGATGCATATAGGAATTGGACCGTTAGATTGGTACATGATGACCGACATATTATGCGATGGACCGGAGATTCCGTACAACCAATCCAAGTGGAAAGATGATCAGTGGGTTGAACGACTTCCTAAAGTAAAAGAGTTTGAGTTATCTAAAGCTATAAGAGGTGACGGTTTAAGTGTTGTAAACTTGAGAGAATTTTTGACCAAATATTGTGAAACATACCAAAATGATGATGATGGTAATTGGCCCGAAGAAGATTACGATGAGATCGAAAGAATATTTATATTATGGATTCTAGGCTATTGTTTTTTCCCTAATTCTAGTTCGATGGAAAATTTTGGTTTTCTGGAGGCCTTGGAAAACTTAAACGTCGCACATAAGTATGACTGGGGAACTCCAATGCTAGCCGAGGTATACAGGAGCCTGAGAGAGGCCTCCTCCGTACGTAAAGACATCCAATAGCTTCGATGCTTATCATCACATCATAGAGGTAAGAAAGTCTAAAATGCTTTTAATCAAATGAATTATTCTTTACCTGCAAAATAATGTAATTTATTTTATCTTCGCAGTTCTGGTGGTATATTCAGTTTAAAGTGAGTCATCCCACTTCGTTAGACAACTCCAAACAATTTCCAATTATGAAGATGTTCCAACTAGAAAACTGGTCGTCGGGTCAGCTAACAGATAGAACCACAAGTAAAAATATGAACCGGCTACAAGGAGCCTAACGAACCACTTTAACTTTTAAAGGTAGAGAGTACGCTGCCTGGCCAGAGTGGGAGAATGATCCTAATGTCGCCGAGATGTATAGGAAGAGCTTGAGCAGGTGTGTATTGTATAGCCCTGTATCAAAAGAGGGTGTTTGGTACTATGGAGAGAGACTCATATTTCAGCATACAAGTCAGTTAGTAAGTGCAATCAACCCATTTGATAACGGCGTAATTTTGAAGGCCGATTATGAATGGGTGATAGGATCTTTGGTGCGGTGGGAGACAGCCTTGGACGATCAATATCGGCTGACTCAAGGGGCAACCAAAGAAGAATATGATAAATGGTTTAGACAGGTTGTCGATCGATCCAACAATATTTACAGAGCCAGAAAATTATGGTGGGTATGACGTGCCAGCAGTAGGTATGCTTTCACTTGGTGGTGGTTTCCTTCCCTCATCACAGCCGCCTCAGGCACCTTCGCAGTTTCATCAAGGCGCTTCTTCTTCTTCTTCTTCTTCTTCTTCTACACAAAGATATTTTTACCCTACTGGGACATATTCTTCGGATTTACAATCGTTTTTTTGGGATGTTCAGAGTATTGATGCCGCTAGTGGAGCTCCTATTATAGTCCCGTTGCATATTGTTATTTCTGGAGAGAGTGAACCATACAATATGGTAGATGTTTCACGTGAGGTGCTTCAACAAAGATGTAACGATTATCACAACCTCTTGGGTAGATTTCAGCCGACACATCGATGAGATGACTAAATGGAGATCAAGCTCATTCTTTGGCATTGGCATTGACCTAAACACTCCAGGCCCACTCCAACCTATCCATGTTGCCCCAGCTCATCCGGCTCACAATCATAACACTCGTAGTAGAAGAAGTCCGAACACAGGCACCTCGAGTAGGATTCTCACTAGTGGAGGAGACCCTGAAACTAGCAGCGACGGCGCTCGGACTCGCAACTCAAACAACAGTCCCAATGATGTTCAGTGTACCCAAGTTGCATCTGAGCCAGAGGCTACCCATACTACTCCTCCATCGTCGATACGTGCCCCCACTGTTTATGATAATGTGTCTTTCCGTGGATCCCATGTTAGTCCGGTGAATACACCATGGTCCTTGGTGGCTGTCTTAGCGCAGCATCAACCATGAAACCGGAACTGGGTTGCATCGCAACCAGAAAACAACCCTTATATTCCTATGGAGGGTACATTCCAACGATATGATAACTCTAAAGTAATTCAGCCCATACCTTATCAGGGTTATGGTCCGACTGTTGATTCTGATATAACTACAGTGCCAGGTAGCTCTTCTGGATCCCAGATGGATGTTGATGCTCAACAAGATTGGCAGGATATATCTGCTCAGATGTTTGGATTGGCTAACCAGAACCTCTTCAGGCCAAATGTTGTATTTCCTCAGGATCCTAATGAAGGCGGAGACCTCTAGTGAATGAAAAGACACGAATTTGCTGACATGTTGGGTTTCTTTTTATGTAGTTTTCCCTTCTTCTTGAATGAACAAAGTTTGTGTTACTTGATTTTCCAACAATGTATTCATCTTTTTTTATCTAATCAATGAAAGTTTGTGTTACCATATTTGACCGAGAATCGTAAATCAACCATTTCATTAATTTGCTTGCCGCATTACATTAAATTTAAATTATATTTGCTCCCGCCATTAACAAAAACGACGAGTATCTTGGCAACACCCCAAGGATATTGAAACAACCATCATAACGGAAAGACTTTCCATTGTGGCATACTCTCCACTCCTCTAACGCTGCATTAATGACTTCGCTGTTGGTTTGACCAACAATCCTTACTCGATGTTGTAGAATTACTATTTGCAAAAATGTATTGACATTTTGATTGATCTTGCAGAAACGACCAGACAATGACTGTTCAGTACGACTTCTAATGTTTCCAGGATGCTCTTTCAAAAAATCTTCTAATATCGTACCCCATAAAGTTGGCCCCCTAATATTCGATTGTATATAATCGACGTGTTCCATCGTTTGCCGCACATAGTTCCTACAAATGCATAAATCCTCTTCCTTAGTGAACCTAAATGCCGATAACGTGGTTCATATTGAGGAGATTGTGCCATTTTAAAACCGAAGAAGGAGGAACTTGAGAAGAAGGTGTGAGTGAATGAGGTTGAAGTTGCTCATTTATAGGGGGAAGAGAAAATCGAGTGGTTGGATGTGGCTAATCTGATCAATATCGTAGATGGAATTCCATCGACCTCAATACTCAATCGACGTCGATGGAATAAGTATCTGTCGATGGAAATTCCATCGACGATACTATTTCTGTTCGACGTTGCAAAGTTGCAAGTTTTGGCCCTTTGCTAGGTCCATAGCCAGCAATAACACTCATAATTTGTGTTATTTATTACCCATTGGAACTGGCCTTAACACAAGTCCTTCTTTGGCATCAACTGAAATCAATAATCCGTAAGTTATACGAAGAAAACCTGATTTTTTTTTTGGGGTTGTGGTGATTAAATGGGGACTACGGTCTTCAGAAAGTCGTCACAGTAAAAGACAAAAACCGTGACGATTTTCCTAAGTCGTCACAGTAAAAGGCAAAAACCATGACGATTTTCTGAGGACCACAGTCCCCATTTAAACACCGCAGTCCAAAAAAAACAGGGAAGAAAATCGAGCAACTAACGTAAACATCACTTTTTTCTTTATTCCTCTTCGATCTTCATCACGCATGTACCATGTTCCTGACTTCAATACAGGCAGCCCACTTTTGACCGTCCATTTACAGTCCGTGCTAGACTTAAATTAAGGCCGAATGTCCCTGTTTTATAAAAATGAGTGGGTTATGGCCCTATCAAATAAGCAGTCCTTTTCTAGAGCGATTTCGTTTCGCTACACTAACTCTTACCTTTTTTTCACGAGACCACTGAGAATCCAAAGGGATGGACTGACAAATAGATAACGATAAAAGGAAAATACAAGTTGGTTTGTAATCCTGTCGATGTAAGTATCTTTTGTGGATGTAATGTTTAAAAGATAGTTTGAACATTGAGCATATATGGGAAGGAGTGACTGGGAGGATAATACCAATCTTTTATGTTAAAAGAAATACAGGAATGTAAACTAGCTGCCGCAGTGGAGTACAGTCATTCCAGACGGCACATTGTCTAGGAATGTCTTTTGAAGAACTCCCCATTATGAGGCCTCACCTCCGCTATGGGATAACTCTTTTGTTTTGAACAAATTAGCCCATGATGTAAGTTGCTTGCTTTGAAGAAAAACTTGTTAATACAAGTAGTAGTTTATAATGGTTAGACCGTTAGAGCTACAATTTGAATATTTCTTTTAACATAATTTAGGAAACCATGGATGGTCGAATATTTCTTGACGTAAAGAAAGAGCATGCCTCATGCAAATGAAGGGCCCAAGATGCCTTTGAGCCCACCTCCCTTTACGTCACTCTAGGTCTTTCCACCACTCCAGTCTCCATCACACAACTATTTTTGTTTTGACTTATTGTTGGATTACACTAAAATAAAACACTCAATCAAGCTTTGAAATTACATCATCTTGGAATCTTTTGAATCATCTTCATTCTTAACAATGTCGATATAATTGGCCAATTATAGAGTTGGGTTATTGCTTGTTAAATTTTCCTCATTAAGTCAATCCTGTGGGGTACGCGATCGCGACTATGTAAGGATTCTTCACCGCATTTAATAATGCAAGTTGGCCTTTTAATCTTGTAGGTTGTAGCTAACGGAATCACTTTGAGATTTCTACCGAGGAAATCATTTGGTGTTGAGGCTTCAAATTACACTATGAAGGTTATGTTTTAATAGGAGCCGACTGTGGTAACCAACAATCGGATTTATCTACGGGAGAAATCTCAAAACCATTTTTCCGTGGATTAATAATTTGAATTATCCGTATTTTTTATTTTTTTTTAATTTTTGGTCTGCCATGGAAATTATTATCCATCAAGTGGATTAAAAGTGCCATTTTGTACTCATTTCTCGACAGTGTATTGTACATTTGTTTTACATAATTTCTCACATTCGAACTTTATTACTCATAACAAACCATACGTACAACCAAATCGTGAGTGTTTTAAGAAGGCTAATGATTCCTTAGATTGGGATTCATCCCATTAACTCTTCAACAGATGGGTTTCCCGCAGCGGTTCGTGGACTATATAATGACTTGTGTATCTTCAGTTTCATACTCACTCATTGTTAACGATGCTTCTCAGGGTAACATCTCTCCACTTAGAGGTCTTCGGCAGGGAGACCCACTCTCACCTTATGTTTTCATACTATGTGTGGAGGTGTTATCAGCCAATCTGGGTATCTTTCAGGCTTCTGGAAGTATCAAAGGCATTAAACTTTCTCGCAAGTCGACAGATTTTCTGCATTTGATGTATGCAGGTGATCTTCTATTATCCTTGACTGCGGATGACAAAACCTGTTCTGCAGTTGGCACATTTTGGCATCTTACTCCAGGTCTGCAGGCCAACATATCAATCAGACTAAATCAATCATTATCCATCATCCGAAACTATCTCTAGAGGCTGCTCTTTCTCTCCAGCGTACTTTTGATATCTCCACATCACACATTATACCCCTGTATCTTGGAGTTCAGCTTCCTAATGGGCGACGGTCTTCTTATAGTTTTTTCAACTTAATTAACAGATATGAAAGGAAGACAAAATGGTGGATGTCTTAATGTCTCAATCCAGCAGGACGTCTTACTCTTATCAATACATCTCTCGCACCGATATCCAATCACATTATGCAGACTCAGCTTTTACCGGACAAAGTTCATAAATAGATTGATTCGATCACTAGGAATTTTTTCTGGGGACATGATGGCACAAAGAGGAAGCTACATACTCTACACTGGAGAAAACTAACTCGAACCAAGCAATAAGGGGGCCTTAACATCCGGAAGAGCAAAGAACATAACAAGGCTCTCCTTCTCAAACAGGTCTGGCAACTACACCAACACCCTGATACTCAATGGAGCCAACTATGCCACACCAAATATCTGAAGGATAAAACAACACTACCATCATTACCTAAGCCACAATCAACTGCTAGTCCCATGTGGAAAGGGTTAGCAAAAGTGTCCTCTTTTTTGAAGGAACATGCGTTCTCAATCATCAGAGATGGTACTTCAACGACAATTACAGACAACTGGATTCCACAACAACCGGTAGAGTTGGCCAGAATGAACTCACCACTTCCTGGAAATGCAGTGGCATCTCTTATCCTTCCGGACACAAATATGTACGTGGAACCATCAACTCATTTTCGACTTGTTTCCGGACACAGTGGCTCATCAGATAATTGTTTTTCATCTTCCTCAACACCAGAGGAGCGACAGATTAATCTGGCCTTTCACTAAATCTGGCCAGTATTCTGTAAGGGCAGGTTACCAGAAATTGTTGGAACATGACTTTGCTCAACTACAACTACTTTTTTTTACCCAGTTCTGATTTTGCAACAATCATCTGGAAGTTGTGCTGCCCATATAAAATCAGGCTTTTCATTTGGAAAGCCATCAATGAAGCCATTTGCACTTTCTACGTCTTGCATGCTCGGAACATGGCACCAACAGGTTCTTGTATCATGACATGCCTTACTTTCAGAGAAACAACTAACTACATTCTTTTTAGATGCAGCTTCGCTTGTGAGGTATGACGACTCTCCTGGGATTATCTCCAACATCTTGACTCAACTCTACCCACTGACCTACAACAACCAACAACTTTGTCAGCTTTACTTGAGCTCAATCTTCAGAATCACCAAATGAATCTGCTCCTATATACAGTTTGGCATCTTTTGCTCGCCAGGAATGATAGATTATATAATCATACAAATCAGACGCCGGTACAAATTTTCCAGCTTATCATTCTGATGTGGAAGGAGTATGAGTGGGCTACATCAGACATTATACCTTACTTACCAGATTGTACACCACAGACACTTATGGTTACTCGCCAACCTACAGTGTGTATCCACATTGCTTGGGAACCACCACAAGACTGGATTAAAGTTAATATTGATGGCGCTTCCAAAGGAACCATCTGTAGTTGGTGTCATTGCAAGAAATTCAGCTGGCCAGTTAATACAAGCGATGACGGTTTCTCTTGGTGCCTCCAGTACTCTAATGGCAGAATCTTGTGGATTATTAACGGCAGCTAGAATGATTGGCATACATGGATGGCGTAAAGTTTGGCTAGAAGCAGATTCAAAGTCTATGATACAAATCCTCGAAAACGGACAAAATGCTGCACCATGGTACTTTTTGGCATCCTACAAGAAGCGGTTACTTATCTCAAAAAGTTCCCTCGACTCAGAATCATACATGCTTATAGGGATGCAAATCAGGCGGCAGATGAGCTTGCCAATGAAACAGTTCGAAGACAGACTCATAATCCACAACGACCATCAACAGTTATCTGGGGCGCAGTTACACCATCCTTTCTACAACAGATTTTATTCAATAACCGAATCGGTGTTGCTACCCCACGAGTTGTACCCTTCTGTAACTCGAACTTACAAGTTTAATTTATAACATGCGACTTTTCCTTCAAAAAAGTTGTGAGTGTTGTTATTTTTCCTGAACTATAACATCAACCGGTTACTTAAATATGAATCATCATTTGGCCCTCCCAAAATCTTGAGTGACCTCCTAGTGGTCCAAAATAGGATCACCCAAACCCATTTTTTCCCTTCCCCTTAGTAAAAATATCTTTTAAATACAAATCTGCCTTTATATGATTAGTGTTTAATTTTGTGATTAAGATTAATAATAATGATTAGTAGTCTTGATTAGGTTATAACCAAAAAATCAGATTTTTAGTTTCAAGTTTTGGGTTATGTTGGAGAAGAAGGGAAGAGAAAAAATTTAGGGTTTTGAACAATTTTTTTGCCATAATCGAAAAATTTAGGGTGTTGGGTGAACCTTCATCTCGTATATCTTATACATCATGATTAATCTCGTTTTTGTAGGTTAAATCCATCAAAAATTACCATTTTCTCACAGATTTGGCTACCTAGATGCAGGTTCGGATCATTCGAACCACTCAAATTACTCAGCCAAACCTATATCTCTCAACAACAGTTCGGCTCATGCGAGTCGCAAACCAAACAAGCAGAACCTAGTTAAAATTTTGGCAACAACATACTAGATTCAGCTAAATCGAAACTTTGGAAAAAATAAGCCGAACCTGGTTAAATATTTTGGCAACAATATATTGGGTTCGGCTCATTCGATAAAAACAATCATAAGTCGAACTATCAAATGACTCACAACAAATGTGGTTTAGTTCAAAAAATTCCCAATCTTTGAGCCGAACTGTTCTTATCTGCAGGTAATATTTAGGGGAAATATAGGTTCAACTGTGGGTTTTGGTTCTTTAGTGGGCTGAATCTCCTTCTGGTTACGTAAAAACACAAAAAAATCTCGTTTTTAACCTAGTAGAATAATCAAACACACAAATAAAATATAGGGTATCTGTGAAATGCGTTCCTAGACGCATTGCAAGTTGTTGTTGTTGCGGTTCAACTCCATTTGGAGGGATTAATTCTTCTGATTGAGGTCCATGACTTTCAACTTCAAAATGTGGATTGCTATTCATTTTTCTTGATTCCAATGTTTTGATTTTGTGATGATTCGATTGTTGCAACCGGTTATATGATTATTACTACTAGTTTTCATTTGTTTGAATTCGATTTCAGTGTTTAGGGTTTTATGAGAAGTAGAGGAGAAGGTGAAGAGAGAGATGAAAAGTTTAATATGATTTCTAATTTTAGGATTATGTGTATATTTGGGTTTTAATTATTGGAAGGATATTATGGTAATTTTGCGATTTGAAGGTTACTTAGTAATTACGCGTTATTTTGTCCCGCTAGGGAGGTCACTCAAGATTTTGTAAGCCTTTGTAACAACCTTGCAATCACATTTCTTTATTTTTACTATAAAAGGGTTAAGCTTTATTGATATAGAAAATGAATTACTACTTAAACCCGAGTCATAACCCCATTTGCAAGAATTTGTTTTTCAGTTATACCTTATAAACGATTTCCAGTTTAACATCAAATTAGTGAAAGATATACAATGAAACCAATCATGGAGAGTAACCCATTTGGAGATCAATCTTTTTACTTCACATGTGATTGTTCCAGCACCTCTTCCTATTTTCTTGGTCATCACCCTACGATTTCTCTCAGAACCCATACAATTGCAAATGGTAATAGGGGTCAAATCTTCCTTGTTAGCTTGTTTTTTTTTTTTTCCGTAATGACCATTCCTTTAATTGTTCGTTGAAGGTTAACTTGTGAGTCCAACGGGGATCCATTCACAGAGCGAAATAATTCCAAATGGATTCAGTAAACCTGCAGTGCAGCGGTAGATGATTGACATCTCCAGGTATTGTATTGCACAGACTGCAGTTGGTGACTGTCATGTCACATCCCCTCTTGAGGAGGCTGTCCATTATAGGAATCGCATTGTGTGCAGCCATCCAAGCAAACTTCTTGCAAATGTAGTTGAAGTCATCCATAGGGGTCAAGGAATG
>JAJJMA010128748.1:0-10138 GCA_023529015.1 Papaver nudicaule | reverse complement strand
GTTGGAATCACAATGGATTGATTTATCAGGTAAATGTCACTTTATTCCTTTAAGAAAGGGTTATTTCATTATTCAATTATAGAATGAAGCGGATAAACAATATGTGTGGAAGCATAAGGTTTGGCCTGTAATTAGGGATTGGAATCCACATTTTAGGGTTGACACTCAAAAAATATCTACTACTGCTGTGTGGGTTAGATTTCCAGGGATTAGTATTGAGTATTGGAAGGATGATATCATTCTCTCATTGGGTAAACAATGGAAGACAAATTAAGTTAGATCCTCGTCTACAGGGGACGGAGCCATAACTTTTGTTCAAGGGAGACATTTTTATATTGATAGAATGATCCTAATCCAGGGGCTGCAAATTTTTTTCTTTTAACATTCGTAAAATGTATATTAAAATAGAAATTTAGAACATAAATATATGAATTTGCAGAAACATCTTGACTAGACAATACATTAGATAAGTTATCGGAGAGTTTGCTTTCATTATTTACCCTTTAATCCACAAAATGGTATCTTGTACCACCATTTTTTCCAATATTTCCCAAATTTGTCCCCCTATTTACTAGAATTACCCAATTACCATACATATATGCAATTTCACAGAGTCTAGACCCTTAACAAGTCCGTCCCTGCTCGTCTCTATTGGTTATCGCATCAACACTACTGTTATATTGTTCACCATGCCTCCAAGGTCCGTATATATTAGCGCAAGTAATCCCATTCACTATTCTTAAACTTCAGATGAATTATTTAATCCTGAATTCAGTTAGAAGGGTCTAATTTCTCTCTCATTGACTTTGGCCGGGCGATTTTGACCAAAAGTCAAAGAGATTTTTTTTCCAGAGTTATCTCCATTAATTTCAGACAGAGATTTTCATTAATTCAGGATTTTGTCGATATATATGGTGTTCTTACACTATTTTTGATGATTAGCTTTTAATTTTTTAAGATTTTTGCAATAAAATCTAGTTTTCAGGGTTTAAAATGAGTTCTTCAATTGATGTTTCGTCCCTTCCAAAATCTTCAATCAAAGGAGATTGTCCTGCACTTTCTCTTCCTGATTCTATGATGGAAGTTGATGAGTGGAAACGTAGTCTTATTGGATGATTAGATCTTCAGAGCTTGGACTTTACTGCGGCATGTGCGCCATGGTACAACTAATCAAACACGTCTTTAAAATCTCACCGAGTTAAGGTTGCTAAATCAACGAGTGTCGAGTAGTTATTGGTAAGATAATTTCCAATTGGAAGATGTATGTTTTCCATGCTGTGTATAATAATTGTTAGATTTTGCATCAATCCAAGTACGGGTCAGTAGATAAAGCATTTGCAAATATTATTGCTAATTTTAGAGATCTTGTGCAGCAAAAGACATTTCAAGCATAATTGCAAGTAATTTCAAGCACAAGTAAATATTATTGCTAATATTATTGTTTCCTTTTTAATATATCCTTTCTAATTCGAAAAAATAAAATAATTTTAAGCATATGCACTTTTACCCATTGGTAAAAACAGTAGACAGTATGAATGTGGTTGTTTGGGAATAAGTGGGTCTTTATTTTCTAAGCCACTGTGGATGACTCAGTAATAAGTTGGGACTTGGGGCCGTGAAGCACATCCAGTTGCGGTGGTAGATTTCAATGTAAAATTATAGCAACAATGCAATTATACATATGGTTCAACGCAAATGTGAATTTGGGGTTTGGAATCATAAACCCCTAAAGTTCTGATAGATCTGCTTAACTTCGTTAATTTGGGTTAAACACAATATCAATCTTCTGCATATGTGTGATACAGGGTAACCCTAATTTTTGGTGAGATATTGATATTGTTTTGTCATTTTTCAATCGGTATGATTAAGGACAGGAAACTTATCAATCTTCTGCATATGTGAATTTGGGGTTAGAGATGATTGCTGCCTATTTGATTTAGGTGGTTCATATCATCTGTTCATACGATAAAACAAGATCTTCAGTGGAATATTGAGAATTTTGACAGAAATTAACAATCAAGGATGGATATCATACTAAGTACTCTTTAGTAAATGTTTGATGGTGTAATCTGTATATGAGTTAGAGATGATTGACACGTCTTCTGTCTAGGCGGTTCATATCATCCGCTCATATAACAAAATATGAATTTCGGTGGAATATACAGTTGGGATATGGCATGAAAGGATTATGGATGGATGGCAAACTAAGTACTGTCGCATACTCACGATTTTAGCAAGATTTTATCAAGAGATGGTTGCCACCTTTCCCAGGTGGTTCATATCATCTAGAGTGAGATGATTGCCACCTTTCCCAGGTGGTTCATATCATCTGCTCATATAACAAAATTTGAATAAGGGTGGAATATACAGTTGGGATTTGGCATGAAAGGATCATGGATGGATGATAAACTAAGTACTGTCGCATACTCACGATTTTAGCAAGAGATGGTTTCCACCTTTCGCAGGTGGTTCATATCATCTGCTCATATAACAAATTATGAATAAGGGTGGAATATACAGTTGGGATTTGGCACAAAAGGATCATGGATGGATGAAATATTAAGTACCGTCGCATACTCACGATTTTAGCAAGAGATGGTTGCCACCTTTCCCAGGTGGTTCATATCATCTAGAGTGAGATAATTGTCACCTTTACCAGGTGATTCATATCACCTGCTCATATAACAAAATTTGAATATGGGTGGAATATACAGTTGGGATATGGCATGAAAGGATTATGGATGAATGAAAAACTAAGTACTGTCGCATACTCATAAATTTAGCAAGAGATGGTTGCTCCCGGGTGGTTCATATCATTGATGTATGGCAAACTAATGACTGTCGCATAATCTTTCCCAGGTGGTTTATATCATTGATGGATGGCAAACTAAGTACTATCGTATACGCACGATTTTAGCCAGAGATGGTTGCCACCTTTCCCATGTGGTTCATATCATTGATAGATGGCAAACTAAGTACTGTAGCATACTCACGTTTTAGCTAGAGATGGTTACCACCTTTCCTAGGTGGTTCATAACATCTAGAGTGAGATGATGCTTGAATCATATACGAATGATGGATTAGACGCTGGTTGTGGATACAGTGTTGTATTTTTGGTTACCAATGACGTTCCCAAGTACTGTCGCATACTCAAGTACCGTCCCGTACAAATTTGGATTTGTGGATACCAATGACTTTCTCAACTATTGTCGCATACTTAAGTACCGTCCCGTACAAATTTGGATTTGTGGATACAAATGACTTTCTCAAGTACTGTCACATACTCAAGTATTGTTCGTACTTGATAATAATAGGAGATGATTGCCACCCAGCCAAGGTGGTTCATATCATCCTGAGCAAGAAGATTGCTACATATTTAAAGTAGTTCATATCATCTGCTCTTACATAGATGGTAATTCAACGTGTTCTGCTGGGCTAAATGAGCTTGAAACATATACGTACGATGGAATATATGCTGGTTTTCTGTATACAAAGTTGGATTTTTGGGTACCACCCCACCGCCGCCGCCTCCCTCCATAGTGTAGATCATCAAAAGGAGAGAAGTGGGAGTTTTTGTTTTTGGGTTTGTTTGTTGCCCCTCTCCTGTGATCTGCATATGATTTTTCCCTCACCATCTTGGTGTAAATTCAGAGCTGACAAATCAAACAACCCTGCAACCACAAACGAGTTAACCTTTGAGTACCATAGAAAGATGACAGTAAGTGGTTCGTTGATTTTAGGTAGTAATGTATTAATGGATTTTCTCATTTTTGTGCATAATCCTCCACCTGCTTGGCAAACAAAAGGAAGAAATGGGAAGCAATTCAGAGCTGGCAAGGAACTATAATGATTTTGCTTGTTGCTTACTTTATTGTAGCTTTTGCTTTATGTATATCTTATTGAATCTTTCTTTAATGATCTCTTCGCGGGATGAGTGCAAGCGTTTATGGCAGAGCATAAGATGTGGTTTGATTGGTCGGTTGACTGTGGTAATATCCATTTACTTCAGTATTTGACTATTTTTTTTCAGCAAACGAATTTCAGCAAAAGAATGCATATTTTCTTGTTTACAAGCATTTGTGGTTGATGGATTGTAGGGTGATATTCAGGATAAAGCCATCGCCCTCCAAACAGCGAGAGTAAATGATGTAAGTTTTTATCTTTGATCTACCCTAATGGTCATCCAGTCACAGATATGCTTTCCCTCGATTATCTGTTGTAAATTTCAAGGATCTCCGGTCTTGAAGTTTTCCTTGACGACTTGTTCTGTAAATTAATTGTTTTTCTTGCAGTGGCTGGATGCAGAGAAACAACGGCTTAATCATCTCCGTGATAGGTCAAGTGATCTTGGATAAAGAATAGAATATCCTTTATGTCTAGCTGTGTGGTTTGCTTAACATAGTAGGCATTCTTTCTAATTAGAATACGCCATTAGTTGATCTGCATTCTTTCTGCTATTCCAGCAGTTAACTATCCTTTGGCATTCTTTGCTTTCTTAGTATTGTGCTAAAGGATGCGTGTCTTAATAATTTTAGTTGCAGTCATGGAATCAAATATGAATCTGCATGTGGTTATACTATATATGAAGCCCCATTCTTTTCGTTTGGATACATACATTTTCTTATCTTTTCGGAGAGGATCTTCATCCCAGGTTCAAGATTGCGATTTTTTTGTTCTCTCCTGGGAGTCCCATTTTGAATTTATCCAAAACTAGATTAGGAAAATTAATATTAGTGATCTTTGTTGATTTTGTTATCATTATGTGAATATCTATAATTCAGTGCGCATGAGCAGAAGAGTTGTAAGCTACTAATAATAATCCTTGATGCATTCCTTAACCTCATCCCACGCTTAGAAATGTGTAGAGAAGTTGCAGCTTCTGTACAAACCTGAAGAACAGTTCTGTAGACTACAAGAAATTCCTGAAGTGCACGCTGACCCTTAAATAGACCCTAGTCACGAGTCCGAAGAGCAAGAAGAACCAGATAAACACTACACCATATTTGGCGAATAGCAACACTGAGTAGCAACGGTAATGCTGCCGTTGCGGAATAGCAACTTTTTTGGGCCGTTGCGGAATTTTTGGGCCGTTGCGGAATTCCGAAACAGAAGGTTTTCTGTTGCGAATTGTCGTTGCTATTTTTTTGCGCGTGCGAAGTAAGCGTGCGGGCAAAAACACTTCCCCACACTTTTTAGGATATTTATGCCCAAACCAGCTATGCCTAGAGTATTTCCCCACCCCTAGCTATGAAGTGTGTGGGATGATTGTGTGCCATGGCTGCTTAGATAACCCTCCATCGATCTAACCTAAGTCCTCCTCAGCCTCAAACCCTTTCTCCTTCGTCTCTCTTTCTGCAGCTCAGTTCTTCGTCTCTCTCAAACCCTCCTTCGATCTAAGCTCATGTTCTTCCGATTTGCTAAAATCCCTGAATCAATACCTCAACTTGCTAATCCTCAACTAGCTAATCCTTATATCATGTTCTTCGATCTGATCGAAAAAAAAAACCTAAAAGATCGATACCATCAGTCGGTGGTGAAGAAGAAGATGGTACTGGTGAAGAAGAAGATAGTACTGGTGAAGAAGAAGATGTTCTTCTCGATCTGTATGTATCTCTAATCTCTCAAATCGATGGAAATTAATTTTTCGGTTCTGTGATTTTTGTTTTTTCGTTGCAGGATATATTGGAATTTATGAAAGAGATGTCAAATGTTACAGTTTGTGCTCGATTTAGACAAAGAAATCAAGATCCTAAATCCTGAAGCTTTTGTTCTCAAGGTTTGTTTCTTTTCTTGTATCTCTAATCTCTTGTATTTATTTGATTTTGAGTTTTTTGGTTGATTTAAAGATTGGGTTTTATATTTTGTTTGATTTTTCAGAAATTTCAAACCCTAAATTTCTTTGCTGCGATTGATGTTGAGTTTTTTTCGTCTTGCTGTTAAGTTGTTGAAGATTAAGTTGTTGTTTCAGAATGTTACAAGAGTGTGATTGTGTGGTTTTTGCCATTAGAGATCTTGTTTCAGTTCTGGCTAAGTGAAAAATTTCATGGTCATAGCAAGTTTTACTGTCTATAAGAAGAATTTACTAATCAAACTGGGTTTGGTTTCAGATTTTAGGTTTTGGCTACATGGGTATTTGATTTTGAGGGTATGAGAATGTGATAATAGTCGAATTTCAGAGTATACTGTGAAATTGGTTCTCGAGTTGGTTTGTTTGGATTCTTCTTCTCCATTCAAAATGTCTAATAACCATGGCAGCATCTGAATACGCTATCTGATGAGCGTGGGCTTGTTCATGCAATTTGGGGAAGATTCCCCCCCCAAAGGTTTGTTATACAAGTTTCTTTTTCATCACATGATTAATAATCTTCCTTCTTGCTTGCCACTTACTAATGGATGCATTTTGATACAGCGTATTCAAGGAATTCCAATGTATGCAGTTAGTGAAGTTGTTAAGAAGATTACTTGTGGTGACACAAGACCATTAGTAAATGGCATCAAAAGACCACTGCCTTCTCATAGAATCTTGGGGGCTAAACTTTGTCCAGTCTTACTAAGCTCAGAGATCTGGATTGATTGAGAGTTGGGTCCAGGTAAAGATCTCTTTTTTTCTTTGCCTGTTGTTCTCATAATATACTCCTTGTTGGATTCATACATCATTGTTCCCTGTGAAACATTACCTTCTATGTTCCCAGGTTCTCGAGGTCAAAGATCCAATAAGGCGTCAAGTTTTATGTGTTAAAGGATTTTCAGCTGAATCACAAGCCAAGCACCAACTACGGAGCGAAGACATTATCCTAGCTATCAATGGGGAGCCCATTACTTGTCACCGGGATGTAGAAAAAGCATGCCAAAGATTGGACGAAGAGGGCGATGGCACACTTAAAATTACAATTTTACGGCAGGTGTTAAAAGTCGTCTCTTGTGCTATGGGTTTTACTTTAACATAACGAGTTTGTCCTCTATTATCTTACATATGCTCACTTCCACACAGGGTGAAGCTATTGAAGTTACCGTGGGGACTGACTTAGGGGATGGAAATGGGATTACCCAAATGCTGAACTGGTGTGGATATTTTATTTTCAGACCATTGCGACAAGTGCAAGCACTTGATGGTGTGTTAGTGCCTGGGTAATGATTATCTATATCCCGTAGAAACTTGTTTTATGATAATAACTATATCTAATTTTGTGTTTAGGAATGAATAAATCTTTCATACAGTGTGGGTGTTGATAAGATCCATTTTTCTCCCTTCTTCTTTGTGTAGAGAATGGATGAGAAAGAGAATGGAGATGAGGAAATGCCTAGAGCTACGAAGATAGTAAAAACACTTTTGAAATCAATGGGTGTTTCAGAGTATGAACCTCGGATTATTCACCAGTTTTTAGAACTTTGGTATCGGTATGTGGTGGATGTTCTAATAGATGCTCAAGTTTATTCAGAACATGCTGCTAAACCTGTTATTGATCCAGATGATACTAATTTCGGTTTCTTGCAACCTCCTCTTCGAGAGGTAAACCATTTTGCTCCCTACTTGCCTATATTTTGTATCTCTTCTAAATTTAAGATAGTGAACAAATGCTCGAATTTTTCAAGTTACCACATGGATGGATATAACAAAAACGACCATCAGAACAGTTGTAGATTAAATCGATTGTATCATTTAGTTCAACTCTTCGAATAACGGTCAACTACAACCATTAATAAAATTATTCCATCCCGAGGACTCTATAGTTGAAGATTCTAACAACAAATTTAGTGCTTAAGGTTTCAGCGATAAGGCATTACCGGGTAATTTTGTGGTGATGATAACCATCTTTGGTAATTCAGGCATTACCTGGTATCAACGATAAGGTTTCAAAGCTGGAAAAGGAAGCTGCGATGCTTGATGCCTCCGGAGAGGTCTTTTTTCTTTTCGCGAAAGTTGAATTTCTTCACTCTTAACCGCTTTGACTTGCATGTTAAGCTTTATAATTACATGTTTTACAGGCAGAAGTTGCTGACTATCATAAACTAAGGCTTGAAATTGCTGTGCTTGAGAGGAAAATGATGTTGGAAATTACCCGACCTGAAAGAGTTCTCTTTTTTCTTCTTCCTGGTAGGCTGGTATGTACAAGTCTAATCATTTTACTATTGAAGTAACAAGAATTGGATAACTTGTTCTCTTCATTTGAATTTTTTTTTTTTTTTTTTTTTAATCGGTAAATTAGTTATTTTATTTGAATTTTTTTTATCATCTTTCACAACTCCATCTACATACTTTAATTGTCGTTAATGACAATTTTGTGATTGTATTCTTCAGTGTGCCTTTTATATTCTAAATATATCCTCTTAAATTATGCATAACTTAATGTAGGATGTTCATTGATACAGGTCAAGGTACAAAGGCCTCATCAGCCTCGAGTGCTTTGCCTCCAACAGCGTCTTCATCACGCGGTAGTGATTACATAGTGGATACATTGCTCTATTGTGCTCTCGGATCAGGTGAAAACGGGACTCGCTCCAAACCATCCCCACCTCATTCTGGGGAGAGGGGTGAAATGCACGTGGTGAGTTGAAGTTCATGTGAAGCAACAGTTTTTACCAAGGGTCAGTTCACTGATCTTGTCAGCTGGGAAAATCTATGTAGCATAAGGGTCAGTTACCTCAAATTATTTTTTGTATTCTACCAAAAATTTCAGAGCGAATAGCCTAGTTAGACTGTACATAGTAACAATGATGAGAACAAACAACCTTGTTTCTAGTATAAATTACTCTGGGGAAGGGTGCCTGACACTCCCAAAGCTTAATCTTCTGTTTCTAACCCTCATGATTCTTGTGGCAGGTCCTTCATGGTGTAATCCTTCCTTGGAAAGGCTATAATTGGATTTGAGTTGGGGCTATTGGCAGAAGAGTTGACAAAGGAAATTGATTCAAGACAATGTTCACCTAGTCAATCTGATGGGAAGGTACCTATCTATCTCATGCTCAAATATGAGTATTACAAAACTAGGTTATACAAGTATTGATGTTGAAACTAGCTAGGTTTTATGTATTAGAGAACAAGAACACTGGTTGATGTATGCATTTTTTTAGTTTTTTCGGCTAAGTGTAAGAACTAGTTTTTAGTTTTTTTGGCTAAGTGTAAGAACAGAGTATAACATTTTTATAAGTGTATGAAATATTGATTTTGGCTAAGTGTCAGAATTTTTTGAAATGTCTTTTCTATCTAAGGTCTAAAAGACTTTCTATTGACCATGACCAAAGAGACTGGCCTGTTGACCAGGTCAAAGATTGGCCGAGCTGACTAGACCTGACCAGGTCAAAGTCAAGCTTGGTCTTCTTTGACCTGGTCATTTTTTTGACTGGTAAATAATTTAGAAACGGCAATGGGCCGTTGCTGGTCAAAATATTCGAAACGGACGGTCTGCCGTTGCCGATGAAAATAAGAAACGGAAAGAAGGTCGTTGCGGGAAAAATTAAGCAACGGAAAAAAGTCCGTTGCGGGCAAAATCTAGCAACGGCTGAACTGGTCCGTTGCTAGATCCGTTGCTAACCGAGAGACGCAACGGCAACATTACCGTTGCCAAAATTCGTCACACCATGAATCGCAACGGCCGACCCCGTCTAACACTTTTAGCAACAGATGAGCACCGTTGCTACCCCCAAATATGGTGTAGTGAAAAGAAAACGAGGTGTTTGAATTTGGATTTTGGAACATATTGGTGTATGTCTTATTTTATCTTGAATCATCCCTTTCGAGCTTCTATAATGAGTTCTTATATATTTGCAATTGTCTTGCAGATAACTAACTGCAATCAAGAGAGGCTGGATATTGTAGGAAGAGAATAGAACCTATATCTCCAGAGAAAGCAGGTACAATCGTGAATGTCTTGTATGTCTTCTTGATTAGGTTGTTGCTAAACATGTTATGCCATAGAGGCATCTGATATGGCTGACTCTGCGCATAGGCTCATTGCTAGAAATCCAGCACTTGGAGACCAAATTACGGTATGTGTATTCCTTTGGAAGAGATGAGCTGAGTTCGTGCTTCTTTATTCCTTCTGCATTAGAACATATCCTACTCTGTTTTCCACTTTGGTTACTTTAAAGGCAAAGTTTGGTTTTTGGTTTCTTGCCTCACCAACTTAGGTTGTTGCAA
>JAJJMA010128745.1:0-14992 GCA_023529015.1 Papaver nudicaule | reverse complement strand
TCCTGCGAATCAAAATATCTCAAATTAAACACCTCAATGCTGAAATTAACTAAATAATCTATGTTTGAACTCAAAATAAAGCATAAAATCAACCTATGAAAACTAAATTAACTCATATTTGATACCAAATCTCAACATATAGTCAATAACAAAACCCATGATTATTTGCTACTAGTTCATTGATTCCAACAGAAAATAAAATCCAAAAAAATGTTTTTGTTTTCATTGATACATACAGTAAAAAAATAAGCAGAAACGTAAACATTGAAAAAATGTGTAAGTTAGAGTATGTACCAGCAAGAACGGAGGTCAAATGGAATTTGAACAAGCTTTAGAATTGAAAGGTTTGTGGGGGTGAAATCTAGTTCTCTGTTTGTTTGTTTTTTTAAGTAGAGGGAACAGATGTTGATTGAGGGAGTGAGAAAATCTAAATGTATACAATATTTAACTAGGATAATGTAAGGGATTTGATTTGACAGTGAGAAATTGGCGGGAGTTTTGAATTTTTACCGCGCAATATTATCTTTCATTTGTTTAAGGGATGAGAGTGGTGATATATACCCTATATGCTGGAGATAAGGGGAAACTTACCTGCTTTTGGATTGTGGGCCTGTGGCCCATGTAGTGTTGTACACAATGTAGAGTCCTGATGTCCCTACTTTTCCCCTTTTCACTTTATTTTTCGTATTGTTTTGCATCCGTTCAGTGGCGGAACTGGGTTCATTAGGCCGGTTATTATGGGGAATGCCAAGATTTTCTAGCTTAAGTGAACTAGCAAACTTAAAGTGTTATTATAGAAACGTTAGCAAAGTCCAATAAATTATTACAGTACATTTTACTATTTTAGTGGGTCAAAATCAATAAAAAATTATTAAAAAATCTAGATAGATGTGTTTGGCGGGACTTTTGTAAATTTATACTCACTTTGTTTTATGAGCCGCTTTGACTTTGTCAAAAATTTAGGAAGACCAAGAGATTTTCTAGACTATCTTTATTATTTTTTTTTTTTTTTCTTAATTTGAAAGGTTATATTAAAGTTTGGACCGAACCCACTACCAACAAACCTATATGTAGTTAGGCGAATAGAAGAAAAATCCTCACCACTGTACTACAGTGACTATCCCTAGTATCTTGCTAAAATTAAAAAACAAAATGTTTTATGGAGAAAATAAATAAAATTGGAAACAACATTTAATAGGAACGGAAAAAAAAAGAGAATAAAACATAAAAGTATACTGACCCCTTTTAATTAAAAAATATTTTAGAAACTCAAAAGTAGGAGAGACTTTGGGTTACCGACAGAAAATCCATCGTGGTAGATGGAAAACCATCGATCAATGGATTTTCCATCTCACATGGCAAAGGAGCATTACGACAACTTTTCCATCCCATTTTCCTCCTTTGCTAGCTCCATAGTGAAGTATATATAAATTCTTGTTATTTGCCATCCCCATAGGAACCGGCCTTAGGAGTGGGAGGGATTTCGCCTTTACGGACTTGATAGATTTTCAGACTAAGATTAAGCTTTGTTTTTTTTTTAGTAAAGTTTAAAAAAAGGCAGTTAAAAAATTGGGATTTCAAGCATTTAGTAGGCAGGGGTGTCGAATCCAGGGAAAGCTGGTACTAGTTTCGTACATACATTCATTTAAGAGTGATTAGAATGTCCATGCTGCTTATTCAACGAGTATTTAACAACTCATTCAACAAGGAATGTCTTTAAATGAGTAATCACTTCATTCAGTGCTTCTCTCACTTTTGAGTACTGACCTAAATCCTATGACTACTTCTTTTTTCTTCTTATAATTTTATTACTCCCTCCGTTCCAATTTATTTGAGGGAGTTGGTTTTGATACACTCGTCTTACACTTGCTAAAATTGATATTTTTTTCACAAATTTTTTAAAAAAATCATTGCATTTGAGTTTGGAAATGTAACGTAGAAGATAAAATGTTTAGGTGTTGTTAAAAGATTTGTAAGAAAATGTCAATTTTAGCAAGTATATTAAAACCAACTCCTTCAAGTAAATTGGAACAGAGGGAGTATTATTTTGTTTGTCTTTTTTTTTTTCTCAGATGTTCACTTTCATATCACTTCTAATCCTGCAAGTATAGCCTTCAATCTTGAAAGGGATCCATCAATGATCAATCTTATGATACATGGTGGATTCGTTTTTCTAAAATTTGTTCTTGAAATCCCTCCATATGTGGTGAATGGTCCATTTCCTGTATAGAGTAAAATCACAATATGAAGAAAAAAAAAAAAAACAACCTTTAATTTATTACGTAAAATAGAAGATTAATAATTATTTATTAGTAATAAAGCCAATGTACACGTAAATCCAATTCAACTATGGGCAGCTTTATCCTCACTAACTTGATGTCTCATTTGAATATTAGTTCTATTTTTAATCATCATGATATTGGTGTAACTGGTGCTTTAATAACGGTTATGAAAGTTTTTTTTTTAATTTATGATGTTTGCACATTAAGTTTCTCGAAAGGAACCCAATGCTTCACAATTGTACTTCCTGCATCACAACATTCTTTAGGTTTGTTGTTCATGACAAGGCTCATTTGTTCTAATAGTTTTGTCGATGCATTGATGTCTTCTGTCAACTGTTTTTTCTCTTCGTTAAGTCTAGCAATGTCAGCTTCTAAAGCGATAAGGGTATCCTCTCGAGCTTTCTTATCATAAAGGTGTAAAATTGCAGTTTCTAAATCCAAATATCTCTTTTCTTGTTTTTCTGCCATTTCTCGTTTCTCATCTTTTTCTCTTTTGACTTCGTTTTTGAGAGTGGAATTTTCTGCTTCTAATTCAGAAAATTTTTTATTCATCGATTCTTTTTCTTCATTATCCTGGTTGACTTTATCTTGAAGAGTGAATTTCTCTGCTTCCAACTCAGAAACTCTGTTATCAATTAATTGTTTTGATTTTTTGTTCCTTTTGATTTCATCTTGAAGAGTAGCATTTTCAGCTTCTAGCTCGGAAAGTCTTTTGCCCATGAATTGTTTTTCTTGTGCATACCTTTCGACTTCATCTTGCATACCAGAATTTTGTGCCTCTAACTTCGAAATTTTTATATCAAAGATTTGTTTTTCTTCTCTGCACATTTTGACGTTAGCCTGCAGAGTCCAATTTTCTGCTTTTAGCTCGGAAACTTTTTTATCTAGAGATTGTTTTTCTTCTTTTTCCCTTTTGATTTCATCTTGGAGAGCGGAACTTTTTGCTTCTAATTCGGAAACTTTTTTCTGGAGAGCTTGTTGAAAAGTAGGAAGACTATAAAAAAGTGAGTTTATATCCTCACGTGACCATGTACCTGAATATTTTACTCCATCCCAATTAACTACAAAACCTTGAGAGTTTACAAACTTTAAGACAGTTTTAGGAAAGCTAGATTTGAAAGCCTCATAGTTACTCTCCTTGTTGTGGCCCAAAGAAAGATGTTTAGAGAAATCTAAAACTTCGATATCGGACATATCACTTAGCACCACAAGGTTACCAATCTCTTTCTCTTTGTTAATTCTCACTATGCGAAACCGTGAGTCTCTGCCGCGGTATATGAACAACTGAGGATCTCTATACCACGACGTACTTGATTTGGCGAAGAAAAATAGAAAATCTCAAAAAAAAAAAAGCTTTAGGGAAGGAGTAGAAAGAATTTAGAAAATTAGAAATTTTCAGGTTTCCTCGACTCTTTGACAAGATCAAACACCATACATATATATACTGAGAATAAAGGATTCAATTAACCCCCCAAAGCAAAAACACCTTGGGAAAGCAATGAATAAAAATGTTGCATACGCAACACTCTTATATTACACGTAAAAGATAAACCAAAATGATCTTTATATATATACTTTGATCATATAAAATAGCCTAAAGTTTTTAAATGATCTTGCTTTCAAGAAAATTGTCTTGAAGCCAAGTATTATTCTTTTCCATCACCACTCGATAATAAAAGTGTTATTTTGCTTGTGAATATGAATGGGAGGACTTGTATGGAGTAGGTGGGAGATTCTCTGATTTGGGATGTGAATGAAAAGAATACAACTCGACTCAAGGAGTCTGTGGTAAAGCATAATTGGGAAAGTCGAGAAATTTGATCATATGGACCGCAAAACTTTCAATTTTATTAAAAAGACAACAGCTACGTCATTTTGAGAGAGACAAAAATACCCTAGTTGTGTTCTCTTTCAGTGTGATTTTCTTTCTTCTTCTCTCGTCAGTAAACATATTTCTCCTCCATCTCCCCCATTAACACCACCACCACCATCATTTTCCCCGCCGTCTTCATCCGCATCTCCAACAAAGAAAACTTCTCCATCCCCATCTTCAACTCCACCACCAACACCAACGTCGACTCTACCATCTCCATCTCCATCGAATACTCTACATCTCCATCTCCATCTCCATCGACTCTACCATCTCCATCTCCATCTCCATCTCCATCGACTCTACCATCTCCATCTCCATCTCCATCTCCATCGAATACTCTACATCAGCGGGAATCTCTTCCTCCGATTGACAATCCGCCATCATGTCCACCACCACCAACACCGTCATCATGTCCATCACCACCACCACCGTCATCCCTTCCTCCGATTGAAATTGTCAACAACCATTACCAACACCAGCAACATATGTTCACTAAAAGGTAGGAGTATTCGATCAATTGCTTGATTTGTTAATTGTTTGCCCTAGATTTTAATTTTGGGTTTGAAATTGATTTTACCCCTAATTTTAGCATTGGCACCACTTGTACCTGGGTATTATCAGTGTTGACCGCAATTGTACCTGAAATTGTTTGCCCTAGATTAATTTTTGGTTGGAAATTGATTTTAACCATAATTTTAGCATCGGCACCACTTGTACCTGGGTATTATCAGTGTTTACAACACCTGTACCTGAGTTCTTACAATGTTGTTGCTTTTGATGGATTCTTCTTGATTTGTCAATGATGTAACCAATGATGTAACCACTGATACCTGGGTACTATCAGTGTTGACACCAATTGTACCTGGGTTGTATCAGTGTTTTATGATGTTTTTTGCTTCTTCTTCTTCTTCTTCTTCTTCTTCTTCTTTTTTATCAATGATGTAACCACTGGTACCTGAGTATTATCAGTGTAGTTGGTGGTGAATGGTGCTGGTGGTGGTCGGAAGTTATAGTTAGTAACGGTGAGTGGTGGTGGTGCTGGTTGGAAATGGTGGTGGTAGTGGTGGTGGTGGTAGTGGTGGTCGGAAATGGAGTGGTGGTGGTGGTCGGAAGTTATAGTTGGTAACGGTGGATGACGGCGGTGGTGGTGGTGCTAGTTGAAAATGAGGTGGTGATGGTCGTTTGTAATATATTGTAAAGGTAGATAGTGGTGGTGGTGAGTTATTGGTTGAAAATGGAATGATGGTGGTGGTCGGAAGTTATAGTTGGTAACGGAGGTGGCGGCGGTGGTGGTGGTGCTGGTTGGAAATGAGGTGGTGATGGTCGTTTGCTATTATTTGTAATGGTAGATGGTGGTGAGGTATTGGTTTAAGGGCATTCTAGGTAAATCCCTATATAAAGCTGACTGTACATGTCTTTTAAAATAATAATGTAAAGCATCTTTTTAGAATCTGTCTATATAAATAGAATCTTTTTATTTGATGTCTTATAAAATAAATTGTAAGTTTAGATGTCTTTTAGATAAAGAAACACACAAAATTGCTTTATTAAACGTGGCAGCAATTGAATTGCATGTGGACCCACGTATTCGAATTTGATTTTTGGCAATGTCAAATTGTCAATATTTCATTTATTTATTTTTTTGGTAAGGCCGGTTCCTATGTCTATGTGGACTACCAAATTGATTTTTCCACCGTTAATGCTATTGATATCGGGAGTAAATCCCGTGTATGAATACCGTGTGAGACATGTATATTTGCGCAAGACTCAATTTTTCCACATTCTCTATCCCAATGTTATAGGGATTTCCCAACTGCCATCGGATTTACCCATGGGATTTTTCTCTAGATAAATGACGGTCAACGTAGCATTATGGAAAAATAACAAATTTTATACTGGAAATTTGGCATTTAACCCTCTCCTCACTCTCCCTTACTCTCTTGACCCTGGGCTTGAGGTGTCTCTAAACTTTTCGGGGCCCATTCAACATAGAAGGTCATAAGAGAAAATCGTAGGGCCAAGAGAATAATTCTTATTGCTGATGTCACTTACAAAAATAAAATAGTACCCAAATTACCCTTTTTATTTCTTTTCTTTCATTTTGTTTTCCTCTCCGACTATCACACTCCCTTCCAATTTTTCACCACCTCTAACGCTACCACCATCAGCACACTACCGCCGTCACCTCCACAACTAATACACCACCAACAGCGCCGCCATCATTGCTGCCATTAATACCACCACCAACAACAACAGCGCCTCTTCCACCACCGATATCACCGATGCCACCCCCATCAATTACACCACCACCAATACCACTACCACCGTCTAACCAAGACCACCACCACCAACAGCGCAGCCACCGTCACTATTATCAACACCACCGTTGACACCACCATCAAACCATTTTTGCTTTGATGGATCTGGAATCTAGACTGTCTTCATTACTAATCAAAAATCATCAATACTATTGACTCATTTTCATCGCCATATGGAATATCAAGAAGTACCCGATCTATTCTCAATTTGATTAATTTTACCGTCACACAGCACGATAACATCAAGTTCTTTTGTTTTTCACAGGCGGTGGGTAAAAGACCATGTAGAAGAAGACACTAATCTGTTTCTCGTTTTAATCGTACAGTTACACATGTGAATTTGGATATTGAGAAATTTGGATCTAAAGTTAAAGATGGCGGCGGTAACAAGTATAATATGAATTTGGAATCTGAAATCGGTGGAGGTGTGAATCATAATAGTAAAGGCGGTGGAAATGAGAACGGAATTTTTGGTGGTGAGAAAAACATGAGACCTAGACATAGTAATTATGTTGATGGTTCTTCTTCTATGATTCTGGAACTCTAAGCTACAGCTAACAGATGTGAAGACAATATGCACATCTAATTTATAAGTGGATTTATTCACATATAATTTTTTGGAAATCTGAGCTACAACTAACAGATGTGAAGACAGTATATGCACATCTAATTTTTTGGGACCCTGAGCTACAGCTAACAGATGTGAAGACAGTATATGCACATCTAATTTTTTGGGACCCTGAGCTACAGCTAACAGATGTGAAGACAGTATGCACATCTAATTTTTTGGAACTCTAATTAGCTACAGCAAATAGATGTGAAGATTATATTCACATCTAGTATACGACCACAGCAAATAGAAACTATGAACATCTTTAAAAACACTTCAAAAAACCTCAAACAAATTAAAATCAGATCAGATGTGAAGAGTAAAACCACAGAAAAATATGGACACAGTGAAGAAATTATGAACATCTTTAAAAACACTTCAAAAAACCTCAAAACAAAATAAAATCAGATCAGATCATATGTGAAGAGTACATGAACTCTTCAAAAAACTCAAAAAACTATGCGAAAACAAATCTAGGGTTTTTTCAGCGACGATTGCTTATTGTTCTTTTTCAAAATCACATCGGATTCTGGTTTCTCTTCTTCTTGTTCATCGATTCGAGTTGTTTCTTTTGATTTTGATCGAGCTTCAGGCATGATTTTCTCACTAATTTTATGAACAAACCCTAAAAAATTGATTCCATTGAAGAAACCGAATTTACTCAACCTTCATGTGATATCTAAACCTAATCGATCTTTGCGATAAAGATCTTTTTCTTTGAATTGTATTTTGTGATCTGGTTCAAAAATTTTCTGCTCTGACCGAGAGAGATAAAGAGAGGTGAAAGAGAAATGGAGATAAATGAATGCGGTAACAGTTCTTATGATATTTATTGTGGGGGTATAACTGTAATCTTGCGGTTATATTATTTTTCAGGGTCTTCCGGGTAATTTACAATATTATTGTAAAAACCCCAGGGTTTTTATAATAACCCTAATATTATTAGGGTTATTAAAATAATTTTCTCAAATTTTATATTACTAGCTTATTTTATGGTATTTTGTGGGTTCAAATAATAAAGAAGATTAAAAAAACCTAGCTAACTATGTATAGTGGGCCTTTTTTAGATTATATATTATTTACTTGATCCGATTTTAATTCAAAAAGATTTTTCAAACTAAAAAAAGGAGAGATAAAAGAGAATTGATGGAAATTCCATCGGGATCGATAGAAATTCCTATCGACGAGTGTATTTCCATATGACGTTGCCAAAAACCCTAATATTATTGTACTTCCGACCACCACCATCATTCCATTTCCAACCAATTAACTCACCACCACCACTATCTACCATTACAATATATTACAAACGACCATCACCACCTCATTTTCAACTAGCACCACCACCACCGCCGTCATCCACCGTTACCAACTATAACTTCCGACCACCACCACCACTCCATTTCCGACCACCACTACCACCACCACTACCACCACCATTTCCAACAAGCACCACCACCACTCACCGTTACCAACTATAACTTCCGACCACCACCAGCACCATCCACTACACCATATATGGCATAATGCAACAAAAATTAGCAACGACAATGTAGCAGTTGCGACATCACAACTGTATTTGGTATGTTGCTAAAATTTAGCAACGACTAAGCTAGTGTTCCTATCTACGCAACTGTTGGTCTAATGTTGCTACTTGGCAACAGTTGGGGTTTAAGCGTGTGAAGTAAGCATGCGGCTATCAACACCTCCCCACACTTTTTAGGATTTTTATGCCCAAAATAGCTATGCCTAGAATCGTTTTCCACCCTAGTTTTGAAGTGTGTGAAATGCGTGTGCCATGGATAACTCTTATAACCATCGATCTAAGTCCTTTGCCTCATTCACTTCTTCTCGTTTTCTTCTTTTGCTCTGCTGCCGATACGATGAGAAGATCAGAGAAGATCAGATCGAAGAGAAGAGAAGTGGTCTTTGACTGTGTTCTTTGTCTCTGCTGCAGATAATCGAAGAGAAGTATGTTTCATCTCTTTTAAAAGTTAGGTTTTGGTTTTTCTTTTTGAAAAGGATGTATCCATTACAAAGGAAATCTTAGATCTATAGTTGGGAGGTTCATCTCAACTCAATCGGCATGAAGAAATCCAGGGTTATTAAGGTGAGTTTGCTATAATGGATAGACTCTACATATGGGTTCTATTTAATTTTGTTTTTGCTTCTTCATTTTAGGTTTTAGGGTTTTCTGATAAGTTGATGTTTTTTCAGTTTGACTGGTGGTGGAAAGCGGTTTTGGTGAACAACTTCAACAACTTCGTGACAAACATTATTAGGGTATGTGTTCATGTATCTCGTTGCTTCAATCAATATATTTCTTCTACTTCTTCCGTCTAATTGTAGATTTTCCTGATTTTTTTTCTGATTTTTTTTTTCAGATCTACATTTCTTTCGAAGCTGAGTATATTTCTTGAGTGTATATTTAAAGTATCTGGTTTGGGCTAATTGAAGTTACCTACTTAATTTATGTTATGTAGATTTCTGTTGAGAAGAAAGAGAAGATTGGATAGATTCCAAGCTGTGTAAATGTCTACCTCGATGAAAACAAGTAAGAATTTTGGTGCTGGTGTTGTTTAATTATGTGAGATCTCATTTAAAATTTTGATTTTTATGTATCTCTTTTCCAGGTTCACAAGGAAGGTCCCATGTTAACTTATTTTGTTGTTTGTTGTTTGTTGTGTGTAGATGAATAGAACTTGGGGCTGGTCTTGGAGAAGCTCATGTAGGAAGCATCAAGAATAAGTTTCATGGGTAAATATTCGAACTCCACTATTCTATTTAGTGTCTATGGAAATGAGTTGACTAAAATGGGGTTCTGGTTTGCTGTAGCTTAGGAGTGAAAAAAGTTTTTAATGTTGTTATTGTAAGCTTCAGACTTGTTGGAGTTAATTGAAATGTTCATAATGTGGAATTTATTGAGCAAGAAATGCTTAAAGAATTTTATGTACTTTGTTTGCTTTGCAGTCTTACTTCTTTAAATAGTTACTTTGAATTGTCGATTGAGAAGTAGTGTAAATGACTGGTCTCCGTTTTGATGCAGTTTTATGTAAGTTGATGATTAGGCTTGGCTTCTTTTTGTTTAAAATGCTTAGAATTTTTTTATGGTGCATAACTGTGTTAGTAAGTCCTAATTATAATTATATTGCCAATGCAGTTTTCCCAGGGTTACTAATAGAAGAGTAGTGGTTGTTTTTAATCTATCATTGGGTCAACTTTTAACTTCTTATTTCTCAGGGAGTTCCTCATATCACACGATCGGAGAGTTGGCTGAGTGCTTGAAGCATGCTCAAAGCCCAGAATTTAAAGCTTATCAGTTCCAGGTAATTACTGCCAAAATTTATTATGATTACACATTTAAATTATGGGTCTCTCTGTCACTCTATGCCGTGTCCCATGGATCCTTTTTATGCTAGTTGTTTCCAACTGTCGAGCACTTGACAGCCATTGTAAATGATAGTTGGGTGATTTGGTGCTGGTGCATATGCATATGACATGGATGTCACACCACTAACGACAAATGCAGGGATTAGCAAGCACTATTTGAAATGGTCAGTAATCACATTCGAAACTTCAGAATGTATAAAGTTGTTCATTTGCAAAGTCCAAATACTCCTACCTGGATTGAGTTTGTTGCATTTGCAAAGTCTGCGGCATGATTTTTTTTTATGTAGCCGATGGGAACTGCGGTGTCTTGATTCAAGGGAGTAACTAATTTCTAGATAACACCACATGAATTCATTTGGTGGTCTTATGATTAAGGGCTTGTATCGATCATCTTAGTTCTGTAACAAGCATGAAAGGTGAAACTGAATCCAGTGTATGTTTCTTGTGTCAGGTGTTCATACAAGGAGTCCCACACAAGGCCATCCCAGAGGACATAGAGCGTATGTTGTCTGGCTGTTGGAGGTTAAGCATTCACCGTTTTTTATTAGTCTGTAATCTGTATGGCCTGTATGTCATCTCCTGAAAATCTTATGTTCATTTCTGTCATAAACGTTTGTAAAATTCTCTCCATTGGAGAGTAACAATTAATGTGTATGCATGAATTTGTAAGGACAGTACAAGTAAGAATAAGATTGGTTGTAGGTAATTCTGTGTGGCTCAGGGAAATAATATTTGTTGGGGAATCACTGTTTTGACCAGGTCAAGCAAGACTGACCTTTGTCTGACCAAGTCAAAGACTGACTAGGTCAAAGTCAAGGTCGGTCTTCTTTGACCTGGTTATTTTTTTTTGACTTTTGGTAAAAATTAGCAACAGTTTGAGAACTGTTGCGAGCAAAAAATCTAGCAACGTCATCCCAGCCGTTGCCAAACAGTTGCTACTCGAATTAAGCAACGACAACATTACCGTTGCTAAATTTAGAAACACCGTGTTTAGCAACGGCTCGCTGGTGTTGCGAGTCCACTACGCAACTGAAACTGGCTGTTGCATCCAGCCAAATATGGTGTAGTGATCCACCACCAACTACACTGATAATACTCAGGTACCAGTGGTTACATAGAAGAAGAAGAAGAAGAAGAAGAAGAAGCAAAAAAACATCATAAAACACTGATACAACCCAGGTACAAGTGGTGTCAACACTAATAGTACCCAGGTATCAGTGGTTACATCGTTGGTTACATCATTGACAAAGAAAGAAGAATCCATCAAAAGCAACAACACTGATATAACTCAGGTACAGGTGTTGTAAACACTGATAATACCCAGGTACAAGTGGTGCTGATGCTAGAATTATGGTTAAAATCAATTTCCAACCAAAAATTAATCTAGTGCAAACAATTTCAGGTACAATTGCGGTCAACACTGATAATATCCAGGTACAAGTGGTGCCAATGCTAAAATTAGGGGTAAAATCAATTTCAAACCCAAAATTAGAATCTAGGGCAAACAATTAACAAATCAAGCAATTGATCGAATACTCCTACCTTTTTATCGAACATATATCGCTGGTGTTGGTAATGGTGATTGGCAATTTCAATCGGGAGGAAGTGATGACATTGGTGGTGGTGGAGGAAGAGATATCACGATGTTGGAGATGGCGGAGGAAGAGATGACGGTGTTGGAGATGGCGGAGGAAGACGGTGGCGGAGATGTTAATGCATCTGATGTAGATGGTGGTGGTGGTTCGGCTGCTGGTGGTGGTGGTGTTGTTGTTTTGATGGTGGTGGAGATGGTGGAGTTGGCGTTGTTTGGTTAATTTTGTTGATGTTAGTGGCGGATCTAGTGTTGTCGTTGTTGTTGGTAATGGAGGAGATGGTGGACCTGATGTTGTTGATGGTGATTGTGTTGTTGACGGTGAAGAAACTGATGGTGGTGGGGGAGACGGAGCTGGCGGAGGAAGATGATGATTTGCCAACGGGGGCGTTGGGGCTGCTGTTGATGTTTGCAGTGGCTGTGAAGATGGTGAAGGGCGTCGTTGGTGTATTGCTGGTGGTGGAGATGGATATGGTGGAAGAAGAAAACTGAAATAGATCTGTTTGTGGTGGAATCGACATTGGGATAATTTAGGGATGGAGGGGTAAGTCTGTCTTTTGGCGTTAGGACGTGTCGTTTGGGTATTAGATAAAGTCTCACTTTTAACCGTCCTCTACGACAGGTCCATTTCATCAAATTTCTCAACCGGAAATAGTTCTTCCCCTAGCATCCTCCTTTAATACGTTACACACAAAATGAGGAGGATTGAGTAAGCACTCATTACACAAAGTTTCAATAGCTGCTTTTCTAGCAAGAATATCTTCTTCTTTTTTTGAAAACAAAGCATACAATTATTTATCTGAATATAAGCTTTCTTTAGGCAGAAAACAAATATAAAAGGACCAGTTCCAATATGAAAAACTGATGCTAGTTTGCACCAGCAATCTATATTGATTTTGAAGATCCAGAATCATAACCAAGCCCTTCGCTTCCCGGCCGATTGACAAGCTGATCAGGAACTTAAACAACTTCCTTTCTATTCTTTCCAATCCCTAGTCCTTTTTTCCAACCATAACGATCAAGTAAAGCATCACCGTACCCCTCAACAGGGCAATCAATGAACTCATCGAGTCCACGATCCTCAGGCAGCTTCTCCATATCCTCTTTAAATTTCTTCATCATTAAATTCTCTGAATCCTCAACTGATTTAGTAACGACGACACCGGAGTTACCACCATTACCATCGGCCTTGGCATCATTGTTTTCATCATCTTCTTTGTTCATAAGATTTAATCCATATTTGAAACCTGTAGGTGGATCTGCTACTACTTGGAAGCGCCTTTTAAGAGCATCAGCAGCAGAAGCTTTTGTAAGACTTTCAGGATTGCTCATCATCTCATGCATCCATGAGTTTTGGTTTGAAATCTCTTTTTCTTGATCAAATCCGTGTTTAGGGTTTGATTTGGAGGAATCCAATTGTAGGTACCAGAAATCTGAGTGACACGTGGCGTCATCCTAGGGGTGGTAGTAAGTTAGTGAATACACCGAGAGGTATGGGATAATCCCTAAAAGTAACTGACCGCACCCCGCTTAAGGATTAGACACGTGTAAAGTGCGACAGGCTAAAGCACGGGTTAGGTTGAGGGTACTACAGAGGCATTAAATGCCAAGTCAGATAGAGGAATACAGCTGTTTAACACCAGTCAAACTTAGGGTTGCACTTGGTTTGCGGTCAAACAGTCTGGAGCCTACAAGACTGAGGATATCCTCTGGAAGGTCCCATTGGGGACTGGCCTCAGAGGATACCCTCAGAGAAGATACGGTACGAGAAGAGCTAAAAAGGAGTCATATTCTGGAAGGTGCATTGCAAGGGACATTCTGAGAGATGATATGACTGGAAGATCGGAGCTGAAGGCTATACGATGTCTAAGGAAGGCTCAGACGTACCTCTGGGAGGTATCTCAGAAGACTGACGTCCAGAAAGGAAGGCTCCCAGAAAGGATTGAGTATCTCGAGGAATAGATAGAAATAACTTAGTTTCCATAGTCCTTGTAACACTAGAATATGTACTACCTAACCTTCTTGCCTATAAATACCCAGCTCTTTAGGAGTTAGAGAACCAAGTGAGAACTCGGAATAGCAACCCTAGCTAGTACAAGATACAACTCTTATCGTTAGGGTTTGCAACTTGTGAGTGAGAACTTGAAGAAGTCTTGAAGACAGTAGATCAAGACTTGAAGACAGTAGATCAAGACTATTTAGTTAATTGTGAAGGTAGCTAACATTGTAACCATACTCATGATTAATGAAATACCAAGGATGTAAGCCTCCACCGTGAGGAAGAACCTTGTTAAAAAACATGCTTGTGTCTTGATTCTTTTACCTTTCTTGCATTTACTATGTTTGATTGTCTTTACTTTATCTTAGAGTATTTGTACTTAAGTGTTCTTGAGTAGTTCTTCATCTAGGACCATTGGGTGTGATTGTCTATGCTTGTGTACAAAAGATACATGATCAAACTGAGATACCAAGAAATGTACATCTGCCAGAACAGTAGCAAAGTACGTACCAAGGGACAGTAGTTACTTAAACCTGTACATAGTCTGGGTATACATGAGGAGTCAGTTTCAACTAAACCCTTCCACCTGTTGAGTTTAAAGCACGAGCTCTGCCATGGTAGATATGTTGTGCAAATGCAGCCACAAATTGTCCGCGAAATCATCTCGGACAACTCCTCCGATATCCCGATTATCCCAAGGCCATTTTCTCGTGACATAGAAAACTAAGGCCAAATTTAAGATCGTCTGGAGAAATAATTTTGTACTAGTACTTAGGCCGGTTCTTAAACAAAATGCACAGACAGATTTCGTGAAGGACTGTTGATGAAGAGTTTGAAGTGATTTTTGAAGGATCGATGAGAGACTGTCTCACTGTTTCTTTTTATTCTTTTTTGTATCTTTAACACTCATAGCCGTAGAATTGCAGATC
>JAJJMA010128698.1:0-11522 GCA_023529015.1 Papaver nudicaule | reverse complement strand
TTAATATCTCCAAGCTCGTTTGTAGAGAAGGAGATTATAATGCTCGTGGGCACTGGTACCTGTAAATTTTGAATTTTCCAAAGTATGCATACACTAGAGAATTTGGGATTGTAACAAAATTGTCGAATATTCATTCACAATTGCTACTGAAATAATAAATCTCTGCAGAGAAATATCGACATATGTGATTGGTTGGCATACTATCCACATTATACTGGATAATATAATTCTCGATTGACGCTATCTGGATCCATGACTTAACACCTTAAAAAATTGCCAAGCCTGAAATTATAGGTTGGTGTTAGTCACAATGCGCAATGAGAGAATTATGGTCGTTCTAAAACGATTTGAGGGCTTTATTTTGTCAGACCCTGGGATTGGTTCAGTATAATATACATTTCTCCAAATATGATGCATTTTGCGTGGTAGTCCTTGAAGGACTCGTATTGCATTCACACAAGTAGAGTGATTGGAGAATATTATGTTTTGGAAGCTACCTGACTCAATTATATCAGGTTTAACAATCCTTAGTGTTTTTATAAAAGTTGGGTGAAAGACCAAAAATCCGGATTAGATGATGATATCATCTTTATAGGTCTCTTGAGAAGTCCTTAGAAACACTAGAATCCAGGCTTAATTTTAGCAGCATAAATCTTATTTTTCTTAATCTGCAGTTTAAGAGTTGCTTGCATAAAACTCATTTATGAAACTAAAGTTATTATTTTTGATCCTCATATACTCCAGTTGAGTTGGCATCTATAAATACGTCAAAAGTTGTACTCTTTTCCCTTCGCTTTAGGTTTTGTCCCATGTGGTTTTCCTAACAAGGTTTTAACGAGGCAACATTTCGCCGACGTTGAATTTTTCTTCACAAAATGTTGATATTGTGCTCTTTTTCCTTCGTCCAGATTTTGTCCCATTGGGTTTTAATGGCAAGGTTTTAGTGAGGTAAATTTATTCAACATGGTGGTCTTCCAAGGGGGAGTTGTATAATTTGCGTTATTTGGTGGATGCCCACCATTAACTAGGTCATTTTGATTAGACCAAACCAACTTCCTTTGGCATTTGGATGTCCTTTTGATCCCCATACGGATCGAGTATACATTCACTTACTGTAGTGTATTCATATCTTAGCTCTTAAATGAAGAAACCACATCAACCCTTTTTGCAATATATCTCGAATCCATGACACAAGTTCTTAATGTGTTGACGAAGAACGAAGACGCGCAAGAGTATTATTTCGAAGACATTACTGCTTGAGTAACGCTAAAGAAACTTCATCCACTAACAAGTTTCTTCGAAGAAGCAAGCAATCTTCAACATTTAAGAAATTCGTTCATCCGGAAATTTAAGAAATTGGAAAGTCTCGACTTAAAGATTTGCAAGCTAAGATTTCATTGAAGTACTCATCAGGGGGAGAGCCATCATCAAAGGCGTATTTACAGGACTATACGCGTTGTACTCTTTTTCATTCGTCAAGGTTTTGTCCCACTGGGTTTTCCTTGTCAAGGTTTTAACGAGGCAAAATATGCGTGTCCAACACTGATTTAAGTCATGCATTTTCAGGTTTTTCTCTTATGAGTTTTCCTGGTATTTTCATAGTGACTTAGACACAGTGGTCATCAGGGGGAGTGTTATAAACGTGTTATGTACGCGTAATATCTAGGGTAAATCTTAGGTTTAACGTTTATTTACTAAGATGCCCTCTTGTCTAACTCTATATAAATAAAGGCTAATACCAATATATTTCACACATCTTAATGAGAATTCTTCTCCTTCTCCCTCTCTATTTTCTGTCTCTCTCTCTATTTCACACTAATATTTTCCATTTTTTTCTTTTATTGATTCGCAGAACTCCCAAGTTTTCAGTTCCACGGAGAAGCAATTTGATATGCAAATGTGTTGCAGCAGCATCCCCACCAACTGACAAGCCTGGTAAAGTTTTTACTGTTTGTTTAATGGATGGATATAATATTATTGAAGTTGGCAGTTTGAAAAAAAATAAAATAAATGTTAACATTTATGTTTGAAGCTTAGAGCAAGCACTATGGTTCATGTTTTATAGAGATGTCTTGGAGAAATGGAGAAGAGCAACTACTATGGTGTAAAAATTATCCATATTAGAGAGATAGAGATGGGTTTCTCTATTGCCTGCTACCAATACGTAGCAGGCAATAGGGATAGAGATGCGAGGCGGAAACCGAGTATCCGCCTCAGTTTCCGCAGTTTTTTTTTTACGGAAACTCGGTGTCCGCCAAAAACTCATGCGAAAACTGAGTTTCCGTCCCAGAAATATGATCGTTTGACCTTTCTTTCCATACACCCCCTCTACACCTCAACATCTAACCATCCATCTACCTAGTTTTTCTTGACCGTCAGATCCCCAATGACTCTTTTTTCAAAATTCAAAAAAAATAGCCGTTGGGATCTCTTATATATAAGAGAATTCATCCTCTTTGACAAATCCACCCCAATCAATCTTGTTTCCATTGATTCCTGCTTTCTCCCTTCAAATTTTCAAAAACAATTTAACCAAAAAATCAAAATGGTGGCTAGGAAATTCACTCCTGAGGAAGATCTTGCCATTACCAATTGTTTTATTTTTGTATCATGCGATGGAACCGTTGGTGCCGCACAAAATGGATCTCAATTTTGGGGACGAGTTTTTGAATTTTTTAAGAGATGTACAGGAAATCCTCATGAAAGAGATGAACGTTCGATTCAAAATCGATGGCAAAACCACATTCGAAAAGAAGTTGTGGATTATGTTGGAATTCTTTGCTGTATTCACCGACAAAATAGAAGTGGTGCATCACATGAAGACTTGGTAAGCTATTAATTTTTTCCCATAATGTTATTTGTAATAGTTTTTTAATTAGAAAGCATAATAACGATTTTACTACTACTCTTATTGTTTAGGTCCGAGACGCTCGAGATCAATATACGTATGCCAAAGGTACTCCATTCAAGTTTGATGCGTGCTACGAAGTTTTAAGAAAAACTCTCCCCGGATATGATTAATTTCAAGATAATTAGTAGATTATGTTTTAGTTCGAAACCTCTATCGATATTTAGTTTAATCTTTATTTAAATGAATTTGCAATGTAGTTTGTTTCGTTTTTAGGACTTTGAATTGTATTGTAGTTGTTTTTCTAATTAATGAAAATTATCTTGAGTTATTTAAACAATTCAGAGTCGTTTTATTATGAAAACTCAAATTGAAAGACGGAAATAAAACATATATATGTTGAGAACATACTCTTTTAAAAGATTGAACAAAATCAAACAAATTCGCCATCAAAATCAAAAGGGGGTAAAACTTGTTCACTCAAAACCATTGCAGATCAAATTCTCCTGTATACAAACTCATTCTTTACGGAGACTCGGTTTCCGCCGGTCAAAAGTCAAGCTTTGACTGTGCGGGAACTCGGTTTCCGCAGAAGAAATTTTACGGATACTGAGTTCCCGCACAGTGGAAGCTGCGGAAACCGAGTTTCCGTCTGGAAATGGCTAAGACCACCGTGGTTGCCAATTTTCGTCATTTCTGCCATCCCTATATCTTCATAATCAAGGGATGGCTTATGGCACCATAGTGCTTGCTCTTACACTACCAAGGTCTCTCGCAATGCAAACATGGCAAAACTTCAAGCTGGATATTTATTTCCAGAGGTTAGTGAGTCGAAACTTCTGCAACCATAAGTAATGTGATCTTCCCGTTGGATCAATCACCAGTGATGAAAATGGAAAGTAGATTACCAGTAACCAATATTAACTTGTGGTTAAAGATTCACTTCATTAGGTTTTTTCTTTTTCTTTTTCTTTTTCTTTTGGGGTACCGCATGATAACAAATGAATGGAACATTGCTAAACACTGAAAAGAATCATAGTTTCTGGTAAATACTACTACTGATATCAAGGCGCGAAAGACTAATTGTGCACAGTTGTATTAACCATTAAGTTGACTATAATAATAATTTGCCTAGGCAAACAATTGAAATTTTCTTATTCTTTAAGTAAAGAAAATGGAAAACTGTTTTCAGCTCTTACGGTGTTTAGTTTGTTGAAGTGCTAATTTAGTGTTATAACTTAAATTCTTAGCCATTTCTCCCTTGATATTGATCTCTTAAAACTATTTGTATATGGGTTATAATTGAAATCACATATGCTTCTGCTTCTCTGTTATGAAAGAGAAATTATAAATTTAGCTTCTTGCTTGTATGTTCTGTACTTAGATTAACAGAAGGAAGCTTGCACACTTGCAAAAATACCCTGATGCACAAGTGATAAGCCCACGGATTGGAGACACAACTGAGCCCATTCCGGAAGTTATAACATCTGCCATGGCCGAGGTACTGGTTCCACTCATCAGATATTATCACCCATTTCTTTCAGTTCGGTCTACAAAAAAATTTACATTTTACTACCAATCGCCAATGGTAATACTTAGATTTTCAAAGAAGAAGCTAATTAAACTTCATTTTTCATGTCTTTAGAACAAAAGATACACCCCACTTCACGGGGTATCTGTCTTTGCTTATTAACACTAGTAACACTTTCAGAAAACTCGAGACACTCTTTTCTACTCTATTGTAACTGTTTTATTTTGCATTTTTATTTTTCGGATGTTTAATTCTATTGCTAGCTTAACTGTGTCCCGTTTTTCGCAATTAAGCAAAAACCTTGAAAACCAAGTTAAGGAAATTATTTTCAGCTTTTATTTTATGATTTGACGACGATCACTGCCTGACTTGTTCAACTTTCTCTTATGTTTGCAGAGATCAAAAGCGTTGTCAACCTTAGGTGGGTATAGTGGTTATGGAGCCGAACAAGGCGAAAAAGTATGTTCTCTTGTCTCTGCTTCGCTCACATAGTTCTGACTTCTGAGTGTGGACTGCAGAAACACCACGAAATTCGATTTGTCTGGTTTTGTTTGGTTTGGTGGTTTTGGATTTCTTTTGTTGTTCTTCTCCGGTTCTTCATAACAATTGCTTACAATTTGATACGTTTTTATTATATATCATTTTCATTTGTGAAATTATTTACCCAAGGATTGAAGTCTTTTAATAATGCAGTATTTTTATTTGAAATCGTGTTCCTTTTTCTTGTAAAAGGAATAAAATAGTTATGAGTCAATGACAACATAAATATCTAACGGAAGATATTATATCCTTCAGAAACAAAATTAATTTCAAAAACATATGAAGTTTTTTCTCATTATCAACTACTCCCTCCATTTCAAAAGATAGGCACGTTTGACTTTTTTTCGAAAATTAAGGTTTTAAATGAACTAACCATTAGAGTTTTTTTTTATTGTTTTTTCTTTATGATTGGTTTATTGTTGACAAGTGTCATGGGTTAGTAAGAAAAAAAAATAAAAATGACTATAATATTGGTTTTATTAAGTTTTTTAATTTTTGGTCAAAGTCAAATGTGCCTATCTTTTTGAAACGGAGGGAGTAGTTTTTTTGTTTAATCAACCTTCGTTTATGCAATTGCATCCCTTCCATGAGTTATTTGTCAATAGACCAAGAATAAAATACTCTTCGTCTTTGCAGAAACTGAGGGCTGCAATTGATCAACGTATTATGGAGACCTTGGCATAGAGGACAGTGACATATTTGTGAGACGGAGCAAAGTGTGACATTTCTCGCCTTCAGGTTGCTTTCGTTTCTGTCAATTCTTCAGTTTTGTCTCACCTTAACATATAGTGTATTACCTCACTGAAACCTGACCAAAATATGTATAATATTTTGTAATCCATCACGACAGTCTGACGTTGGTGTCCATTCTTCTCTGTGACAGCTTCTTTTTGGGGCGAATGTGTCTATTGCTGTGCAAGATCCATCATACCCAGTAATGTTTACAATCTTAAATTGCATTCATTTTTGTAACCATTGTTTACCGTTGATAATTGGACAGCCGGTGTCTAGGTGCATGTTTTTTCACGATAGGTTGGGGTTGGGTAGAAGCATATCCTTATATATAATAATTGAATCCTTATTCTCAATTCTCATTCATTCTGGCCCCACCTTTTAAACCTCAAAATGAATATGGTGAGAGTAGGGCTGCACGTTGGGTCGGGTGGGTAGGGTTTTGCCTAAACCCAAAGCCAACCCACCATAAGGTGGGTTTCAAAATTATCTACCCAAACCCAACCCACCAGTGGGTTGGCTTTTCACCCAACCCAACATTAAGGTGGGTGGGTAGGGTGGGTTGGTGGGTTACCCACCCATTTTTCAGCCAAAATTTTGCATGCACTACCGAAAAATATTTGATCCTCGCCACTTAATAAAACAGTCTTAACGCAAAAAATTGAAGCTCAAACAACTTAAAAACCATATAATTTAAAGTCTACAATAACATTTAAGTCTTAAAGCATTAACTAGTAAACTACAAATGTCTGAAATAGCTGAAATAAGTTTGAAAGTCTTCAAGGCTACAAAAGCATAAAAGTCGAAGTTTTAAAGAGTAACAAGCAATGAATTATCCATTAGCTCTGCAAGTTTGAAGCATATAATCCTATGGATGACTGAGATATTATGATGAGGAATAGGTAAATCTAAGGATAGAGAATTAGGTGTTGGGTTGGTGGGTTGGGTAGGGTGGTTTTTGCTATAACCCAAAGCCAACCCACCTAGGGGTGGGTTTCAAAAGCAATGACCCAAACTCAACCCACTGTAAGGGTGGGTAGGGTTTGAGTCGAGTATTTTTTGGTGGGTCGTGGGTTGGGTGGTGGATTAGGGTTGGGTATGTGCAGCCCTAGGTGAGAGTATTTACAAAAATTGATCTCTCCCATTAATTATGGCCCCACACAAATAACAATCTAAATTCTTACATCTCATTTACACCTCTAACTTTACATCTCACCCTTAACCACATCGCCCACTATCTCTTCTCCAATGACAAGTAACAACGTATCTAGAGGATAAACCCATGATCAAAACTCCACACCCTTTCTGATTCAATTCACCCTCACACCATTTTTCAACCAATTTACACCAACGCCGGTTTTGAATGAATCAATTTTAATCCAGAACAACGTGCTTCGCAGAGATACAAAAATTGGATCGATTTTGAAATCTTTGTGTTCATTCTTAGTAAACTGTATATACCATTTTTGAATGAATCAATCAATTCACATAGGGAAACATCCAATAAACAACAGGTACTAACTATTTTTCATATGTGGTTATTGATTCTTTCGTTTATTCTTTTGTCTTTAATCTCTCACAATTTCTCATTTAACAGAACATTGATTGTTTGTTTAACAACAAATTACTCTGCATTCTTCTACATTATATTGAGTAAGCCTGACTAAGTGTATCGTTAATCATTGGTTTGGATTAATGGTGTCAATGTTTCATACGAGGACTTTTTTTGATGTTTCAGACTATTTGAGATTCGTTTTTAATTGATGCACTTTGAGTGTTTGTTAAAATGCATCAACAAAAAGGCATTACGGAAATGATTGTTATTCATCAATTTTTTTTTTTGTTTGCAGTTATATTTTGCAGGACTTAGATATCAATTTTTTTTTTGCTTTCCAGGTATGTTCCTTTGCTTTCCCAAACCTACTTTTGTGTTTATACAAATCAGTGTATATTGAATTACATAGTATGTAGTTGTTAGGTACTAAGGTTAGCAAATCTCTAAAGGCAAATCAAATCTATTTCTGCATCTTCCATCAATTTAGAAATCGAACTTCAAAGATACGGGTGGAGGGTACTCATTGTAGAGTGTAGACTAATGAATTTGTATTGAATGCAATATTAATAGAGGAATAATTTCATTTGCTAATGTTTGTTTATAGAAAGTGCGGTTGGGGGGAAACAAAAAGTTTCAGATGGTCAAAATCAAAAGAAAGCAGGACTGCATGGCGTAGGCTAAGTAACTTTTAGACTTCAGGGGTGGACAACACTCTTCACACTTTAGAGAGCTCATTCGAGCATACAATTATGTTTGTTCACGTCTACAGGTGGTTAAGTGGACCAAAATGCAAGTACCGTGTGATGGTTATTTTGTTAGTGCACATTACTGACCCAAAAGGTATGAAAAAAGATGCACAGTCCGTTCCATCTAAAAAGCACATAGATTGTCTTTGTGATCATGATAAGAGCACATGTAAAAATGCTAAGAGCTATGAACTCCCAACTTGCAACTCAAGGGCATCAACAAAGGTAAATAATAGGGAAGAGTTCATAAAATTGCAAGAACGAGTAAAGCAACATCAAAGAAAACTGTCGGAGAATGATGAGCTCCTGCACACAGGTTTCAATGAAGCAGATGGCTGCTCTTAACGCTGAAAAACAGGTCACAGGGAAGGACTCATTAATTGAGTCCACTCATTTAAAGCTTTCTGATACGCAGGTATGAATTTAGCACTTCAATTGTCTTATTATTATTATATATGGTCTAAATGGTGGAGTATCAGTAACCTCTACATTTTGTAGAAGAAAAATGAGAACTTACTGTACCAACCAATAGAGAAAAGATTATACTCTTGCAAAAGATTTTAGTGTTTTCCCAATTAGCTAAACTCAGTCCGCCTCTTTCAAACCATACAGATAGTTGTGCCATTTGGTTTGCATGAATATTGATCCATATTGCGGTCAAACCATCATTTTTTTAAGAAGCTTCTTCGTCATTTTAATTTATGGAGGTTCCGCTTGGTACAGTTACACTCTTCAATATTTTTGTGGCGACTGTTAACACTGTAAGAGACTGCACATATCTCTGGCAACTATATGCTTAAATATATTTGCATCGGGCTTACAATAATACTCCGTCAACCAACTAGGTTCACTGTAATACTCCGTCATTGCGCCTCTCCATGTTTTTACATTTTCATTCTGTTGATCAACCCAAAACATGGAAGTTACAGGTACATTTTGGCTTCTCTGAAATTTCGCTCACATCTTTAAAACAATTCAAATATCGACTTCTGTTTGGTATTAGGCAATGCTACTAATTCTATATAAATTACAAAAGGAGTCTAAACTCCATGTGATTTTTGAACTGATGATCCCTATTGCCCACATCCCGAAAACATGTTTAGGATTTAAATACTGACAAACTTCATGTTGATTCAATACTGACAAAACTTTACACATTCATGGGCAAAATTAATATTCTTCCGAAAAGTTTGAGGTTATGTCCCTTTACTGCTACAAATACAGAATAGGCTTGCATTGTAGACTTTTTCATATGCATAGGTTGTTTAAAAACCCGCTGCACAGTGGGCAGCTGGATGTTAAATAGACTTCGCATGCTTATCGGAATTTAAGGTTAAATTTGCCCCGTAGTTAGTCTTTTCAGTGCTGATAGTTGAGGTGATTATTTCGTACAAAGAAGATGACGGTTACGCGGAGAAAGATGCAGTATAAGAGTGTTGCAAATGCTTGGAGCTGCAGTCATTGCCAACATTAACAGTCTATAGCAACATCCAACCCGAGGTAATATCCAATGCATATACGTTATCATCCTTGAGTTTACATATGATGAGTACTTATTTCAAGCTGCAACCGCACTGAGTTACTTCAGGTGGGAAAACTAATGGCATTCATGGCCAACTGCTCTATTGACTCCCATCAGGTTTTAATTACTAGCTAAATCACTATTTGATAGAGTGGATACTTCTGAAAGTAAGGCATTAATCCTTAAATTAATTAAGTCTGTAGGATTTTATTTAAATGAGACAGGGTGTATGCAGTTTAGGACATGGTAAATGGTGGTAGTAATAGAGCAGGGTGGGACTATGGAAAACTTTTTTGGATCATGGTTAATTAAGAATCCTGTCATGGTATCTACTTCAAGGTGCTGATCGATTAACCACAATTAATTTCACTTTATGTTACAATTGTTCCTCTCGAGCAGTTTGAAAGATGTTTGGCATCTTTCTTTACCAATTACGTTGTAGTATTTGTTTGGTCGTTTTCTTTGCATCGTCATATTAGTTTCAATGGGAAATGAGAATTGGGTTACAATTATGTTCCTTTATTTTTTTACTATAAGTGGAAATGTCATAAATAGGGATTTTGGATGTCAATTCTACGAAATTTATAACAAAAAAAGCTTTCCGGCTACTTTTAACTGGGTCAGATACAGATATTTACCGTTAATACATTTAGTGTACCTGTGGGGTTTTCCAATTGTTAAGGAGATCATGTGGTAACTATTTGAAATGATTTAAAAACCAGGTGGATCCAAATCAAACTAGATTGGAGAAACATAATTCATTTTGGAGAAGTTTAGGAATCATAATAATGGATCTTACTTCATGTGGATTATATAAATTTATAGAATCTAATCTAGGGTTTACATGATTTTGTTCACAGGGACATCATTTTCGTCTGGGCATTTGCTAATTGTTACATGCTTATTAAATAGTGCAACCAAATCAAATAAGCAACTACCCAATGCTAATTGTTGTGTGCATATTAAATAGCGCAAGAAAATCGAATAGGTAACCAGCCGGTGCGTAGCACGGGGATTAATTCGGGAGTTACAAGGTGGGATAAAATATACCCCTGCCAAAGGAAAAAAATAAGAAAAGTAAGGTCAAATATTACGTTATTTACAGGGGAGCTGTGAACTACATCGGTAAAAACGCTAAAGCAAATCACCCGGTGCGTAGTACGGGTTACTGACTAGTGTATTATTACGAGTGGATGGATATAAAAATCTCATTTTGTTATTAGTTTACACTACTTCAGATCAGATCCCTGTTGTGCTCTTGCCCAAATGCGTACTACCATGTATTATTTCGTACAGGCGTATGTGGATTCAGGTGTAATTCTGGGCCAGACTGGACAATTTGACAAGGATGTTGAGAAATATGGAAACGTCGAGTACATGAGATGCAACCCAGAGAATGGGTTCTTTCCTGATTTGTCATCCACCTCAAAAACAAATGTCATTTTTTTCTGTTCACCAAACAACCCCACAGGTGCCGCCGCGACAATTGAACAACTAACACAACTGGTACAGTTTGCAAAAAAAAAATGGGTCAATCATTGTGTATGATTCTGCATATGGCATGTATATTGCAGATGACAGCCCAAAGTCTATCTACGAGATTCCTGGGGCAAAAGAGGTCAGTAATTTATTTTTTATTTTTGTTAGAACACGTTTGGCAGATTCCCTTATTCTGTGGCAGTTTTGGACATTCTTATTGCACTTTGTTTAGGCTGCACATTATATAGGCCATTAAAGGACCACCATACCCGATTGATTAGCCTTAACAAAGAATACAACTAGAAAAATATATCTAGAACTACTACAGGATAAGGGAACCTGCAAATAAACGGCTAATCAATCAGGTATGGTGATATGTATTATGGATCTGATTCACTGGTTTATTATTTTATCTATTTATGGATGATAGATCATGATTGTATCAGTATATGGATGATAGATCATGATTGTATCAGTACTGTACATACAACGTGGACGACCTATTTAGTTATAGGTGATTCTTAATGTATTAGCGGAAAACGGTTCTTATTGATGTGCCCTCGGTTGAT
>JAJJMA010128690.1:0-10887 GCA_023529015.1 Papaver nudicaule | reverse complement strand
TAAAGTTACAAGATGCATGAGATAGATTAGATACCCTTTCCAGTGCAATGGTTTGCTTGCAAATCACATGTAGGAAATGGATGAATCTAAAGGAGTACTCTAGAGCAGAGTCCAATGGATTATACCTGAGGGCATAATAACACGTCTAAGTGATGGCCCAGTCCAGAACTTCCAGCGGATCTAGTTAAACCCTATTCTGAGCGACGGCGGCCACGACCCGGTATGTGAACAGTGGCACCGAAAATTTCTTATGTGTCTTAAAACGTTGATATGTACACGTACATGTACGTGAACACCAGATTCAATGTATTTGGCCTGAATTCAGACGGACGGTTCACGAACAGTCCACGTGGATATTCTGCGAGAATTTCACACAGGTTAAACAGCTAACTCCTTTATCTCTTAGTTGGATTTGTACATATCAGAATATCTTATGTGGTCCATCTAACGAATCTCAGTGAGTCAATAAGATAAATATTATCTTTGGTCTATTGGATATCTATCTTGAAGTGATTTTGAGCTGACAAATCACTTGGCATATAAATGATAAAAGATTCCGATTGAGATATATCTAGAGTTTCTTTGTATGCAAGCCAAGTAACGGGTTCGTTTATACGGGCACTTGCTAACTTGTAGGTTAAGAAACTAGTTGCTTTATTCCTAAGCAACCTATCTTATTGAGTGTTATAAATAGAGGGTTAAAGAACGAAAACCACAAGCATCAAGCATACGTGAATTTTCTCTGTGGAATTGATCGTGAACTCTTTGCACTTCGGTGTAAGCTTGTTGTGGTATAGTCATCCTCTATTAGGTAGCAGTTCCTCTGTGGGATTTACCTAACGAATATAAAAACTTCTCTTGAGAGTTGGGAAGCACAGGTAGGCGATAACGTACCTCTGTGGTTGTTATCAGATTAACCTGTAACCTTGGTAACATGGTCACGTTCTTGTGAATTCTATAGTCATTCTCTTCTGCAATAAGGCTATTCAGGAACTGATACGTTACGTAAAAGGTTGAAGGAAGCAACGCACGGCTGAACTCGGTGTTGTAAGACCTAGTTAGCTCCAGTTGTATAAGTTTCTTAAGTGATTCTTTTTACAACTGAGGTAGAGACAAGTTGGGCATAGTTTGCTCGGTTTACTTGTCAGCCCCCGCTTGTAAGTAGATTTCCGTATGATCTGGAGAAATCCGAAGGAAGTCAACTTACGTATGTTAAACTGAAGAGGTCAGTTCGAAACATACAGTCATTAATTAAGGTTGCAAAGCCGGTATTGTTGAATCAAGCCTTTAACATCAGTTAAAGCAATTCCTAGGCATGTAAAGGACATCAGCTAGGGGAATCAAGTGCGTGACGATCTGTGGGGGATCTAGAGATGTAAGGAGTGCGACAGTAGGCAATTCTCTTGGAGGTCTGGAGTTGGTCTCTGCTACATCCCAGACCGAAGTCTTATAGTAGGTTAGTGTTTGTAGACAGTTAGTACTGTGTGGTGTTCAATCTGGACGAGGTCCCGAGGTTTTTCTACAGGTCGTAGTTTCCTCGTTAAAAAATCTCTGGTGTCTTGTGTGCTTTACTTTTCGCATAATATCTATGATTATTTAATTAAAGCAAACACAAGAAGTACGTTATTCATAACCGTCCAGTTGGTCCATAATCCATCCAGGGGATTTACCAAGACTTGTCTTGAGTTGGACCGATCACTTGTGATCCTACTCCTGTTATCAGATTTTGATATTGATATTTGAGATCGGCCATATCTTACCATAAGACTCACGAGCCCAAACGAAAAGTTGGTAGTATTTCGGTACCCCTGCTTTTTAATTGGTATTAGAGCCGGTAAACACATCAAAGGCGTAACTTTCTGTTTTTATTGAGGTTCGTGAAATAACGTCAATAATGAAAGTATCAGGCTTTGACTACTCAAGGTCATTAGGATAATCTTTCCCAAAGAAATCCACTCCATCTGTTTCTCAATAGAGTGAGAAGAAATCTGGTAATCTCATAAAAGTTGCAGTAACCCAGAATGATCCTACACCCAGACACTTCAAATATTGAACAAACAGAGAAATACATCTCTCTGGGAGAAAAATATGTTCAAAGTCTAAGTGATCTCAAAGATGCACTCACTCGTGAATGCTTATTGTCAGAACTCCTAGAACAAAAACTCCATAAAATGGACATTGTAGTTCAAGAACTCAAAGATTCGAAAGAAAGAATTTCTTCTTTAGAATCTTCCCTAAATCTGAGTCAAAATCGTGAACAACAAATTGCGGAAGAACACGATTTGGAGATTCAACAAATCGTCATCAGTAAAGGAGATGTGGAAAATCACTTGGCAAATGCTCAAAAAAGATGTAGAACTCTTGAAGAAGAAAATCTGAAACTTATGGGTCTTTCCAAAAATCCATAATAAATCAGAGAAGGCTTTTACAAGTAGTGAGATACAAAATCCACACACTCCGGGTATCTCATCTGCATCAGAAGAAGCAATTGTATCTTCGAAAGTCACTAAGAAAAAGAAGGTAAAGCCTTCAGTCACAATAAATGTAGTGACCGTATCATCTGATTCCTCAGATAATAACAGTGGCCAGAAGAATACAAAAGAAGGTGGTAGAAGGCATGAGATTACATGCCGAGTCTGTAAAAAGAGAGGACACCTCCAAAAAGTTTGTAATAGTCAGAGAAAGGATAAGCAGATTAATAAGCTGCAACACACATTAAACCTTGTTCTAAAAAACGTGTCTGAACTCTGCAGGCCTGATCCACGGGTGATCCCTAGAAATAAAGCCTCCAAGAGATCTCCTTCACCATGAAATATGGCAGAACTATTACTGAAAAACGGAGACATAATGATCAACAAAGGATTAAGGTGACCTCTTCATCTAAAACACCACAACGAAGATCTCCGAACATGACAACCACTCCAATAGGAAACCAGCCTCAATATCTTGATAACATAGTCACTCAAGAGGAGTTAAACAAGTTGTTGTCTGATTTTGCTAAGCGAAATTACTCCCAAAGGAATAAATCTAGAAGTTCCTCCAACACATAATCATACCATGATGACAGTAACTTCTATGACAATTTCAAGGGAACGCCATCTAGAAGTCCGATGCGATGGCGTAAGAATGGTGAGCATCAAGGAACTCACCATAACACTAAATGCTAGTGTTAAAAATAGATTCCTTATTTTGGTATTGGAAATAAGGAATGCTATAAATTAGGGTTTTCTCCCTGATTTATTCCAGTACCACTTGGAAACATTTTCTATGTGTTTAATGGCTCCTTGCCATTAAAAATTGTATTGAGGAACGTATGGACTCCATAAAAACACTAAGCATTGGGCTGACGGGTTCAAAAGAATAATTATCTTTTACCCAAATGGTTCCCGAACCGTCGAAGAGTGTTTTTCTACGAGAAACTCATTAAGCAACGTTTATCCACCAGCTGGCATCATATTCTCTTCACGAAAAATGAGATCTTTCTTTTTCGAAAATACTTAAAAATTTTAGAATGCAAACCTAATGGGACTTTTGGTATGCATTATTTGAGTCAATCCTTCCTAGTATTATATACTTATAAATACCACAACACCTGAAAGATTAATTCATTGAAGTGTTTTTCTGCTTTCTTACTCTGAAACAATAGGAAAGAATAGCATGACAGGAAGTAGGAAGAAGAGAATTTTGGTGGAAGAAGGAGTAGCTCCTCCAACTATCAAAGGAAGAGAGCCTGAATTTGCTTGCTATTATGCTTATAACTATCAAAATATGGAAGAATCTGACATGAGAAACGATGATGTTGTTTATGATCTCATAAAATATTGCACCCGTTTGTTTCCTCAGCATACAAGTACTGTGGAAGATTGTGATTTGTTTGAGTCCCAGATGGAAGCAATGTTGAGTGAGCTCAATCTCATGAAAACAAATATAAGAGAACTTGTCACTGACAAAGATCAAGTTGTTTCCAATGATGCAAAGGAAACAGATGACAATGTTTAACTGGAACCGCTGGAAGTTCTGGGTTGGGCCAGTACTTAGACGTGTTATTACGCCCTCAACTATAATCCATTGGAATCTTCTCTAGAGTACTCCTTTAGATTCATCCATTTTCTACATGTGATTTGCAAGCAAACCATTGCATTGGAAAGGGTATCGAATCTATCTCATGCATCTTGTAACCTAGTATGTGGGAACAAATACTAACGTAACTCATGGTTATGTCGATAAGAATACAAAATCTCAATCGATATATCTCTACTAAAGTAGCCGACTATTTCGAAAGATAGAATAAGTAGAATAGAAGAATTTCCATAAAAGTCATAACTCCTACTAACCTTTTGTCGATGAAGAATATTTGATGTCTTCTTTATATTCACTGTCTTCGTCTTCAAGGTCTCTACTACTTTGTCTTTATCCCAATTTTGAAATCTAAACTCTAGTAGGCTAAATCAAGAATTGTGTTTTGACATCTAAAACTGACAACCAACTTGACATACCAACGCTAGTGGGTTTGACCGGACAATGCCCTGAGAATCTCCCCCTTTGTCAATTTTAGTGACAAAACCAATTTACATATGGATTCAAAAGATATACAATAAACATCTAACCCAGATGTATCTTGATTTCTTGAATTCTTAAACTTCTTCTTTGAGTCTTGATGTGTTCGTTTAACTCCTGTTGAAAAACTCGTGGACATCACCACAACATATCTAGCTCAAACAACCACAAAGGTACGCTCGAGCTTACATGGGTTAGTATGATAATCCCACATGTTGTTTGTGCAAAGAGTAAGAATCAGAGCAACTTTAAAGTCCGTGTACCAAAACTTATAAAGTGATTCTACTCATTCTTGATACGAAGCTCCCCCTTAATCTTTATATCTCTTTTTGCCAGATTTGTATGAAGCCCAATATTTACTCCCCCTTACTTGATACTTTCGTGAAAGTACATAAGTAAGCAATACGTTGTTCTCCCCCTATGGTTGTGACCAAAAGAACAAGAAACCATATGTATTCTCCCCCTATTTGTTATAAAAATGTGAGAAACTAGTTGAGTCTTAGGGTTTCAAGACTATAGAGATAGTCAAGTCAAGTCAAGGATGTACTCGCATATCAAGTTTAAGATGACATAACTAGGAAATCAGAACGAGGATTTCTAAGTTGATTCATCTTTGGAGAAATAAAGATACACTTTTCTCCTAATATTCCACATCCACGCTCCCCAAAAAGATTTGTTATTAAGCGCAAGCTCATTTAAGAACTCTCCCCATGTGGTGTTATTCAATAAAGAACAACTACAAAGCCTAACTTGGACAAACAATTTAATGTATCCAATTTTCTTTGTTTACAATCTCCTTTCCTTAGCCAAATTTTTGGAAAAGAGTATATGATTTTTGAGCTTATGGAAACCCTAAAAATCATATAACCAAAGTTTCTTGATCGTGAGAAAAAGCTTAACTTTTGTAACATGACACAACTTTGTGTTATCACCGAAGCAATAAAAGTTGCGCATTGCAATATGATTGAGGTAGACAAATCAAGTATTGCAAACATCATTAATAATTATCTAAAAAGAACTTTTATTAATGAAATAAAGTAGTACATGCTGAAAAACTCTAAAAAGCATGAAAAGGTAAACTACTTTTAGATATAGTTTATATTCCTTAGGCAAAAGTAACAGGTTCTCACAAGTTCTAATTTTATTATGCAAGAAGGTACTAAAATAACTATGAGAATCTGGCTTTATTCAGCAGTCTTGCTAGTGGACTTGTGTTTATCAGAATATCTTATGCGGTCCATCTAATGAATCACAATGAGTCAATAAGATAAACATTATCTCGGGTATGTTGGATATCTATCTTGTAGAGATTTTGAGCTAACAAATCACTTGGCAGATAAATGATAAAAGATTTCCGATTGAGATATATCAGGGTTTCTTTGTGTGCAAGCCAAGTAACTGGTTCGTTTACACAGGCACTTGCTAACTTGCAGGTTAAGAAACTAGTTGCTTTATTCCTAAACAACCTATCTTATTGAGTGCTATAAATAGTGGGTTAAAGGACGAAAACCACAAGCATCAAGCATACGTGAAGTTTCTCTGTGGAATTCATCGTAAACACTTTACACTTCGGTGTAAGCTTGTTGTGGTATAGTCATCCTTTATTGGGTAGCAGTTCCTGTGTGGGATTTACCTAATGACTATAAAGACTTCTCTTGAGAGTTGGGAAGCACAGGTAGGCGATAACGTACCTCTGTGGTTGTTATCAGATTAACCTGTAATCACATTCTTGTCTAATCTATAATCCTTCTCTTCTGCAATAAGGCTATTCAAGAACTGATGAGTTACATAAAAGGTAGAAGGAAGCAACGCACGGCTGCACTCGGTGTTGTAAGACCTAGTTACCTCCAGTTGTATAAGTTTCTGAAGTGATTTTTTTTACAACTGAGGTAGAGACAAGTTGGGCATAGTTTACTCGGTTTACTTGTCAGCCCCCGCTTGTAAGTAGATTTTCGTATGACCTGGAGCAATCCGAAGGAAGTCACTTTACGTATGTTAAACTGAAAAGGACAGTTCGAAACATAAAGTCAATAATTAAGGTTGAAAAGCCGGTATTGTTGACTCATGTTAAAGCAACTCCTAGGCATGTAAAGGACGTCAGCTAGGGGAATCAAGTGCGTGATGATCTGTGGGGGATCTAGAGACGTAAGGAGTGCGACAGTAGCCAATTCGCTTGGAGGGCTGGAGTTGGTCTCTGCTACATCCCAGACTGAAGTCTTATAGTAGGCTAGTGTTTGTAGACAGTTAGTACTATGTGGTGTTCAATCTGGACGAGGTCCTGAGGTTTTTGTAGAGGTCGTAGTTTTCTCGTTAAAAAAATCTGGTGTGTGTGCTTTACTTTCAGCATTATATTCTATGATTATATAATTAAATCAAACACCAGAAGTATGGTATTCATAACCGTCGAGTTGGTCCATAATCCATCCAGGGGATTTACCAAGACTTGTCTTGAGTTGGACCGATCACTTGTGATCCTACTCCGGTTATCAGATTTGGATGTTGATTTTTGAGATCGCCCATATCTTACCATAAGACTCACGAGCCCAAGCGAAAAGTTGGTAGTATTTCGGTACCCCTGCTTTTTCAGTCCTGATATACATATGACTTTTATCAATAACCATAGCTTCTAAGTTTAAATATCAATGACATGTTTAGATACACATCTAATTGCATGTTTTCTCGAACTTTAGTTTCTCACCATTCTCATGGATCCTGATCTCGACTCTTTCCTTAGGAGCCAGAGTCAGGGGGAAGAGTTGGAAATAGTTCAGAGAATATATATACCCACACCGAGTCATTACATTTTGGACTCTTATTTTGTGATTTGGTAGCATAAAAAGCTTTCTTTAAAAGACATCTGTGATAACCGCTTTGGGGTTTTCTGGTCACATTCTATCAGGACAATTGATCACATAATCAATTGAGCATGGATTCATCTCTTTGGAGCATTGCTCAACACATTCTAGAGATAAGAATTATTTTCAATCCCTTATAATTTTTAAATATGGCTTTAACAACCTTCACAAGAGACAAGGGCCTCCATAAATTAATAAAAACATACACAAAGACAAGAGGTTACCAGAGTATCATATTCATGTGCATAGACATTGTTCTCGGAACACTTAGAACAATTGTCGCACATTTCCATCACATCAATTTGTGTTGGTATGAGCAGTATTTTGCTCGTTTTCTTGAACAGTGTTTTTCTCTCATGATCTAAATTTCTTAGTTCTGATTCTTTTTCTCTTAACTTGATGAGAATCATCTCTCTGTAAGAATATTTTGTTTGAAGAGGAATTTTAAGACATACCTTTCATCTCCTTATTGTGATACGACTCACGAATCATCTGCAGTGAGTTTGTCAGCCTGGTTGCTCTTATTTGAAGTTTATTGACATATCTGACCTTTTTCTTATAGCGATAGCAATGAGAGTATATATGTCCTTTCATGCCGCAGTAAATGCAGTTTACAAGTAATTCTTATTTCGTTGAACCAAGGTTTCTCATAATGTCAATAGAATGATTCATGTTCAAGACAAAAGTTTTGTCAGAGATAGAATCAATAGTCATGGCACTGAGTGTACAGTTATCTATTTCTTCTTCTGATTCATAGAAATCTGAAGATACATCTAGTGTAGCAGCAGCAAGAGCTTTTCCTCCAGTATATCTCCTTTGGTTTGCACATTTGGGTGCTGACCATAACCCCTGCATTTAAAACATTGAGGCATATTATCATCTGTAATTTCTAATTGCTCTTTTGAAGCAACATTTTTCTGAGGCTTTTTCGATGTGGGGTCATCTTCGACAAAGCGTTTATTTTGTTTTTTCAGGAGATCTCTAAATTGCCGAGTGATGAAAGACACACCATCATGTTCTGATAGAAATTGATCTTTAGAATCACATGGATCATCTATAAATTTAAAAACAATGCTTTTTGGTTTCAAATCTTTGTCAAAGATTTTCAACTTAGCCATAAGATCACCCCTTTTTATATCAAAACCATATGACTCATGGATGGCATGTTTCTTTGAATCGTATCTTGAAGGTAGAGACCTAAAGATTTTTCTCACAATTTTCCTTTCCTCAATTTTTTTCCAAGCGATTGCGAGGCGTTGATAATTGTGGAAAGACTGTGATTAAATTCTTCAAAGGTCTCTTCATCAGACATATGGAGGTTTTCCCAATCTGATGAGAGAATTTGAAGTCTAGCTTCTTTCTCTGAAGTGTTGCCTTCAAAAACGGTTTGCAGAGTATCCCAGGCTTTCTTTGACGTGTTGCATGTAGCAACATGATGTTAAAGTTCTGGGGTAACTGCATGGATGATTGCATTAAGCGCATCTGAATCTATCTTGGCCTCTTTTCTTTCTTTCTCGGCATATTGTGAAGGGGTTTTATCCTTTTCCACATCACCGATTTTGATAGTGGGAACGTTAAAACCATTAATCACAAAGAACCGACACTGATAGTCTCGTGATTGAAGAAAAGAACGCATGGCAGATTTACACCATAGATAGTTCGTGCCATCAAATACTGGTGGTACATGAACATTAGCGACATGACTGTTCATAGTTCACGAAAGAGTCAAACACAGACATACGTCTTTAATGTGTTTGCCTGCTCCGATACCAAATGAAAAGGAGGGGATACCGAGATATAGCACCAACTTTTTAATTCGTGAACCTAGTTGATTAAGTTGCTTGAACGATCTCACAAATCAATATCCAAGCAACAACCCGAGTACAGTTCTGAGAACCGAATCCCAACCAGAAAGAGTTCTTGTAGATCTCAACAGAGATGGATTCACTCAAGGGTATGAATCAACAAACTTACAATACTCTAATTATATAGATCAGAGACAACATAATGCAAAAGGGAAAAGTAATGTAAGACACCAAAATTTTGTTAACGAGGAAAGTGCAACCCAACAGAAAAACCCCGGGACCTCGTCCAGATGTGAACACCCACAGTATTAAGCGAATACAGACGCTAGCCTACTCTCAGACTTCGGACTGGAATGTATCGAGACTGAATTAACCCTACAAGCAACTCAGCTACCGTTGTGCTCCCACGTCTCTTGGCTCCCGCAGAAACCTACGTACTTGATTCCCCTAGCTGACGTTCTTTACAGGCCTAGGAGTTGCTCCACTTCCCTTCGTGAAGACTAGCGCTACCTTGCCTCTAACAGGACGCCTGGTGTACTCCATTGTAATTAAGCAAGAATACGATTGTGATTTCCTTTAGACTGAAAGCCAAGGTTAATGGAAATCGATATGCTGATTAGGGCTTATTGATCTAGTCTAAACATCTTTACCTCCTAACGTTTGACGAACTTAGTACATGACCTAGTTCGTGAATATGTGTTACGGAAGTTCTAGGGCCTATGATACGAGATCTACCGTACGAAGTTTCTATCAAATCTTGGTCGTGATAAGATTGAAATAATTTAATCGACCCAAGATACATGATCGAGAATTTTACTTCCGACATGTGCTTCACGATCCTCAAGTGAAGTCTTTCAAATAGTCGTAGTCCAAGAAAAGGACTTTGAGATGACGAGCAACCTTTATGCAAGGATACACAGATGTGTAGAGGATTGAGATTGTATCTTGCAGAAGGTCATCTATTTATAGTGATCATCAAGGGAGGCTTTGCTCGAAAGTTAAGCAACTTTGAGTGAGGCTCAAGCAAGTTTCCGAACTTAGAAAAGTCCATAGGCTTGCATTGAGGTCCAACTCAATCTTCTTCTAACCCGTTGGTCGAAACTTAAAGGTTGTGAGAAGACTCGCCTTGATCTTATGAAGGATGGCAATGTGTAAACAAGTTTGGCCATGCTAAGGAGTCCATACACAAGTATACGAACTCAAATAAAATTGTGGATATGAGTTCCATGGGCCATATTGTAAAAGGTTACGAGAATCCATTCACAATAGGCAAAACATCAACACATGAACGAGTACTGCACGCGTATGCTGTTGAGCTTTTTCCATGGTTTATATGTACGCGTACATAGAGCAAATTGTTGAGTTCAGGAATCTCCTGAGTTCTCATGTACGCGTACATGTTACGTACATACAAAATGCTTAAGTTCAATAGAAAAGTTGTCCAACATATGAACGCGTACATGAACGCGTATGCTGTTCAGACAATCTAAGAACTAACTCAATATTCCACATTCTACTTGATCATTGGACATGTAATGACTTAAATGCTTAAGAGAACTAATCTTTATAATCCTTCGGATCACATAAACAATATCATAGACAATTTTATGATAGAATGGTAAATACGAAACATGAAAGGAAAACCTTTCTAACCTTTAATGAGGACGATA